>VZTZ01041457.1:619827-663016 GCA_013400955.1 Drymodes brunneopygia
CATTTTTACCTCTCCTCGCCATGCAAATCCCACCCCCCCGCCCGCCATGCAGCGCACCTCTCTCACACCTTCTCCTCCCCCAGCAATGCCCTTCCTGTCCGGTCCCCGCACCTGGGGGCAGACTCAAAGACCCTTTCTCCGCAGCCAGACGCGGGGCCCGCCCGTCCCGAGACGTGCCCCGGGGACACTCCCGCGATCCCCCACAGATCCCCTCTGCTCCCCGTTTCCCCTCCAGGTTTTAATTATTTCCCCTCCAGGTTCTGCTATTTCCTGCACAGATTCTTAATGCGATGTGCGTGTAGCGGCGAATCCGGCGCATACAAATAATAACAGCAGCAATACTCCGACTAAAATGCCAGGAGGTAAATATGATTATCCAGGGTGCTTAACTGACCCGCTCCTCACTAAAAAAAAAAATTAAAAAATTTAAAAATTAAAATTGTAATCCCTCGCCGCTTCTGAACATCGCCTTTCTTTAAATCTCAGACGAAGGTAAAATGTGACCTGCTACAAAACGAGAGATCCGCGAAACGAAGCGATCTCGGCGGGAGCAGCCGCGGCAGAGCGCTGCCTGCCGGTCCCGCCGCCTCCGGCTCCCAGCGAGCTCCGCTCGGATTATTTATTTCTCCCTCGCTTCGCCCTCCCTCTCCCCGCCGTCCCCTTAAAAAATTTTTAAAATTAAATAAATAAAATCTATGAGCTCAATCAGGCTAAAAGCTAAAGGACGAGGGCTGCCAGCCCTTTGCAAGCCGGCGCTGCTCCCGGCGCCCAGGCGAGCCTGGCCACCCCAGCTTGGCTCCCGGGAACCGCCGGTTCCCTCCCGCCCCCCGCCTAACGAGAAACGGGCCCGGGTGTGCTCCGGCCGCCCCGACGGGGCTGGAGAAGGTGGGGAGAAATATTTTCTCCGTCCCCTGCCCCTCGGTGCCTTCCCCGGGGCCCGGAACCGCTCGGGAGGGGATTTGGCCGGCGTTTATTTTAATCTATCCTGGAGACAGGGGGGGGGAAATTGCCATGAATGGGATCTCCTTAATTTTACGGCCTTGGATTTTCTCCTAATTTATCGGTTTCGCTGCTAGGGTGGTCGCTGCTAGAATGCTGGCGGCTGCGGCGGGGGAAGGGGTCCGTCCGCCCCGCAGGGTCCCCGGGGGTGCGGGGACGGTGGCGCCGAGCGGGCACGAGGGGCTTGCCTGGCCCGGGGACCGGCCTCGCTTCACCCCCACGGGGGAGGCCCCGTTACTCACCGCGGGGCCCCGGTGGCGAGGAGAAGCTTAGGCTGCCGCCGACAGCTTTCCCCGCTCCCGGGGCCGTTTCGGCGGCGATGCGGCCCCGCTCCAGCCCCGTTGTCCCTGCGGCAGCGGCGAGGGGGCCCAGACGGGCAGACCCAGCCCCGCTAAGCCGCAGCTCCGCCCGGCTGCCGCCGTGCGAGGTCTCCCGCCCGCCGTGCCGAGTCCCCGGGCCGCCGTGTCGCTCAGGCGAGGATGCTGCGGGTAAAGCACCGCACCTCGCTGGGCTTTTCGGGGCTGGGGACCGGATCCCCTCTCTCTGCCGGTCAAAGGAGGTGATTTTCTTGGCAGAAATAGATATGATAATATTTTTCTTCCCTGTTGCTTTTCGGCAATGTCTTTCTCTGCTCGGAGCTCTCGCCTTGACCCTCTCCGTATAGGCAGAGCCCCAATACGTGGGAGAGAATACCTTGCGCTCGGGGTGTTTTTGTTTGTTTTTAGGCTTTGGGTATGGTGGATTTTTTAAAAAATTTTGGTTATTTGGGGGGTTTTTGCCGGGGGGGAGTGTAGCGGTTGTTTGGGCTTTCTTTTTGGCCCAATTTTATCACGATGCGTACAAAATGGCTCCTTGGCACAGCGCAAAGCACCAGCGAGCAGCTTGGGGAGGGATCGGCGGGGGCTGCCCTGGCTCCGAAGCTGCGGTGGCATCGCCCGGAGCCAGCCCGCTTCCTTCTCCCCTGGGCTGCCCACGGGGGCCGCGGGACTCCTTCATCTGCACGAGAGAAAACAACCCACGACGGCGGGCGGCCCGACGGGACGGGGAGGGACGGCAGTGGCTCTGGCCATGGTGCTGCACCGGCCCCGGTCCTGCGGACCTTCCGCGCCCACCCGCGGACAGGACGGCCCCGCTGCCCGCTCCCTCCTCAGGTGACCCCGGCGCCAGGCAAGGCCGACGGCCCCGCTGGCCGCACCTCGGAAGAGCCCGGTCACCAGGCCGCCCCTGAATTATTTAACGTGATCGCCCAGGAACGAGTCCGCTGCCTTTCCCTCTTCTACGTCCTGCACGTCTGACGTCACTTTTCTTTAATTAGGAGAAGTTATTTTTAGCCAACCTGGAGTAACCCCCCACGCCTCGCAGCCTCGAGCTGCATCTTCTCCTAATTGTTTTTTGGGTGAGTTTTTGATTTTTTTTTTCCTCTCAACATCGGGGCTTGACAAAGAAGCGGCAGCTCCCGACGGGCGAGAAGGAAACTCGTCGCTTTGTTTAGTAATTAAAAGCCGCCTCTAAGCAAGCCCCGGCGCCGAAAAGGCAAAGCGGCTGCGTCTCACCCCCGGCTCCTCTTTTCTCTCCGGCCGTCGGGGCCGGGACCCAGGTGGGGACCGCCCCGGACCTTCCTCGCTCGGCGGGGCGAGGTGCTGCCCGTCCGGGGGCCGGGGGTGGAGGCACGTCGAAGGGATCCGGCCAGGTGCAGACTCTCAGGCCACCTGCGCTGCTATGATTCGGATTTCCTTAAGGTTGAGGCCTAAAATGCGTTTCACTTCCAGGTTGATACAGGGGAAAAAAAACCAAAACAAAATGCAAAAACCAAACAACAAACCCCGAGGAAATAAGCATTCAAGGGAACGCAGGGAGCAGAAAGGAAGAATGAATGGGGCGAAAAAAGAAAAAAAGAAAATGAAGAAACAATGAGGACAAAAATGGAAAGAAAAAGAAAATTATAATAAACAAGGATGAAATAAAATAAAATGCTTCTTTTCTTTTTTTTAAGCAAAGAAAATGGATACAGCAAATGAAAAATGAAATAAATCCTCCAGCACCAGAAGCCGGTGGCAGATCAGGGCACGAGCAGCTGGTCCTCAGGGGTAAATCCGAGTGGGGGAGCGGAACGCCCTGGTGTCCCCCCCTCACCCCGGAAAACAGGCCGAGCAGCAGCACCCGTTGCACCGGGAGGATGAACTTCCTCGGGAGCCCGGGATTTCTCCCGCGGCCTAAAGCCCGGGTGTCCCGGGAGGCTCGGCCTCATCCGGGCGTTTTGGCCGGTGCCGCTTCTCCGACCGGCGAGAGGGGAGGTTTGGGGGAAACTCGGCGGTCCCCGGCAGCGCCCGGCCCCGGCTCCCCGCCGTCCCGTCGGGGCTCAGCCCGCCCCGGGCCCCTCTCCCGAGTTGCAACGTCCCGGGCATCCAGGGAGAAGCTGCCGAGCAAACGCGTCCCCGGCAGCAAAAGGTCCCCTGTGTCTCCCATTCGTGCCCTGCGAGGGGTGAGCCGGGGCCAGGGAGCGGCGCGGGGCGGTCCCGGTCCCGCGTGGTGCCCGCAGCTGGAGGCGCCCAACTTCCCGGCGGGGACCGGCCCAACTTCGTAACCCCCCTCCCTCTCTCTCTGCCTCCCTCCTCCCCCTTCGGTAGCCGGTGTGTCCCCCCAGGAGGAGACTGTCCCCCTGCGCCCTCCCGCCTCCCCGGGGCCGCCCCGCCGAGGCGGTGATGCCCGGCCGCGACACTCACTCTGCTGCCGTGCGGAGGGCAGGACGGTGGTTCCCGGCAGAAGCGGGCGGCGGGGCCATTTCCCTCCCCGGGGTGGGCGGAGGGGCGGGCAGGGCTGCTCCCGGCCGAGCAGCGGCCCCCGCAGNCAGCCTCAGCCAGGGCATCGCTGTGTCCTCCGTGCCCCCCGGGATGTCCCTCGGCCGGAGCTTTTTGTCTCTGTCACACCTCGCTTTCTCACGTGTTTAACCCAGTTTTTGCTTAAACTTCCCAGAGCTGCCAGCAGTGGCTTTGCTGGAGCTTTCATCCACCCTGTTCCCCGCTGTCGTGCTGAGCAGGGGGTGCCAGGCAGGGGCTGCGGGTGCTGTCACACGCAGCTCTGTGCCCGCGGCACAGCCCGGCCCGGCACGGCACGGCACGGCACGGCACAGCCCGCCTGCGGCCGTCGGGCAGAGCCGGGGCACAGGCTGCCCCCGGGCCGAGTCCCTGGCCCTGGAAAGTGGTGCCTCCTGGAGCCGTACTGGGCCGGGCCGTGCCATGCCGTGTCTTTCCCAACGGAAAGGCCGATCCCGGAGCCCGGTTCGCCCCGACAGCCTCAGCACAGCGCCCGGCGGCCACAGCGAGCTGGAAGCGGGGCGCGGGCACGCAGGTACCGCCGGCGCGTCCCCCTCCTCTCCCCTCCGTCTCTATCTTCCTTATCGCCTTTACAGAATAACACTCACACTGCACCGCCTGCAGCCTCTGCTGCAAGGCTCAAAAAGCCCTCCCCGAAAACCCACAACCCCCCACACCCCAATCCCTCCTGGCACACCTTTACTTCGCTTCCGACCTCTCCTCTTCCTTCCTGCGTTTAACCTGGCTCCTAATTTTTATCTCCGATTCACTCCACCGATGCCCCGGAGCGGCTCCGGGGAGTCTCTCGCCGCCCCGATGAATACACAGGGATCCCCAGACAGGTTTTCTATGTAGGAAAAAACAAACCGATCGAGCCCGAGAGATCTGCAACAGCCGAACACGCCGCCTCGCCTTTACATTCGTGTTTTTAAATTCCCCCGTTATTTTCCTTTTTTGCGTCTGCGAGTTGCCACGAAAGGAAATACAACCCCAAATGCCACTGCCAGCAGAAATCGGAGCTCGTTGCCAAATTCCGTAGTATTTTATTTTAAAAGCAATTAACACCATTTTTAAAAATTAAAAAAAGAAAAAAGCGCGTCTTCTCCTCTTCCCGGGGAGTGTAAGAAATCCTTTTGCTCACCCAGAGTCGAAAACCTAATGGCATTGTCGTTAAACACGAAAAGGAGAATATTAAGAAATTGCAACACTCCCTCCCGAGCGCTCCCCCCTCCCAGTTTATTTGCCCTAATAATTAATTCACAAGAGCTTAACTTCGGTGTAACCCCGGCGGTCTTTTCATTAAAAAATCCCCGCGTTTCCTATTGAATTAGCTCTGCTCCATTGTCGCTGAAATGAAGACGCCAAACCAACTTTTACCCTGAGCATTTTCTCACCAGCCCAAAGAAAAGTCTCTCCTTTTTCTTTTCTGATTTTTTTCTTTCTTTTTTTTTTTTCTTTTTTTTCTTTTTTTTTTTTTTCTTTTTTTTTTTTTTTTTTTTTTAAACCCCCAGGCGATGGACGTGTCTTGCAATTTAACTACTTTCAAATTCTTTGTTCGTGTCCCACCGGGGCTCTATTGTCACCCTATTGAGAGAGCTTATTGCCAAGTCAAGCCTGATCGAATTGAGACACGCACGGGAGGAGCCCCGGGGGCTGGGAGCGGGATCCGTGGGCTGCTCGGCCCGGGGGGACCCCGACCCAGCCCCGAGGGAGCGGGCACTGCGCGGGGCAGTGGCTGCCGGCAACCTCCAGGCCGGGATAACCGGCACCGATTCCACAGGAGCCACAGCTGCCAAAGCATCCCCGGCCCCGCAGAGCCCGGGGCTTGGGATGGGGCAGCCCCGGGAATGGGCACCCCCCGGGATCGGGCTCCTTTGAACCCTCAAAGAATCCCCCGCAGCAGCGCCCTGGCTCAGGTACCACCGCTGCGGGCAGGAGAGGGACTTACCTCGGATGCCCGCGGTGCCGCCAGCTTCCCTCCTTCGCTGGTTCTCCCTTAATCCCGAAAAGGAGGGTCCTCCTCTACCCTCATCCCACCCCCGACCCCTCCACCTCGGAGCCGGCTCCCGCCTGTCTCCCGTCGCCCTCTTCAGCGCTCACTTTGGGAGCTCCGGGGCTCGCTTCCCGAGCACTGAAAGAGCGGGATGTTGGGGTGCTTTTATTTTCTCTTTTCCTTCCCTCTCTCCCGACTCCTCCCCAGCCTGGAAAAGGGGTTGCGAGCTAGAATAGCGGGGTACGAGCTTCACGGAAGGGTTATTTCAGGAGGAAAAAAGAGCTGAAAGAGCAGTGCTGGGCACGGATTCCAACGTAAGCCCGTACGTCACCTACAAAAATTGCCCGTTTCTCCCGTTTCTTGGCTCCGGGGGTGCAGCTGAGACATCTCTACCTGTGGAGGGAGGGGATGAAACCCGGTTAAAACGGGTACCCCGTTAAAAACGTCCTGCTCCAGCTGGGAGGGGAAAGCAGAACCGGGGCATGTTGGAAGACAGGGGCCGCCTCTCTGCATCATCACCCTCTGCCCCGTGGTGATGTTTGGCCGCCCCCTGCTCCCCCAAAACACCCATCTGGAGCCCTTCTCAGCCTCTCGATGCCGGGGAGATACGGAGGTTTTCGGGATCCCACGCCGATCGCACGGGGAGGGCCGCGGCGGTGACAGGGAGACACTGCCGGCCATCACTTCCCCCTCTTCGCCGCGGTCCTCCTGTTGTGACCAACGGCGTCTCCGCAGTGTCCCGGGGGAAGAGGAAGCCCTTGACCCCTGGCCCCGGGGGCACCGGGGTTAAACAAAGTCCCACCGCCCCATTATCCGACAGACATCACTGAGTTCCCGGCGCGGAGCGGGGTCTCCAAGAAGCTGGGGAGAAGCCGCAGCTCCCACCTCCAGTACTGGACCCCGACGGGGCGCACCTGGATGGGGATGCTCCTCTGACAGACAGGCATAGAAATGAAAAACCTAGGGAATGAAAAAAAGAAAAAGACTACACATACCCCATTCTGACTTATGCATTGCATCCAGCTCTGCTGAAACGGTGGATTTTTGAGGTTACTTCGGGTTGTTCACAGTGGTGAAATTTTTTTTTAATAGTGGTGTCGTGCCTTGCCGAACCTTCCTGCCCGCACTCGGGGGAGGCACAGGCAGCCCCGGCCCGGTCCTACCTGCGAATAAGGCAGCCGAGCTCGTTGTCATCAACCTTCCCCAGAGCGCTGCCGTGAGAAACATTTAGAGGAATTTTTTTTTTTTCTATTTACGCTTTGCAGAGAGGAGACATTTTTTGGATGGGGCGGGTTTGGATTTTTTAGAATTTAAATTTTTTTGCGAACACGATAAAAATAAGTAGATAGAAGACGCCAGATAAGAGAAATCGGCACTAACACAATGCGTCGTAGAGGAGAACAAGTGCGGTCGGGTCCTTTCCCAGAGCCACCCCGGAGCCGGGGGTCTCTAAACCCGTGTTCCCTTTACTCCAGGGCAGCTCATGGCTCTTCCATCACGGCCAGAGCACCTGCAGACTTGGAGCATCTCTCTCCGCCGGCTCCGCACCACGCGCCCCGCCGAGCTCCTGCAGAAAGACCGGGAAACCTCAAGCCCCCGGTATGGAGGCGGCAGAGGACAGGCATCCCCTGTGGCTCCTGGCACGCTCAGGCAAAGAGGGTATGTCCCGCTGCTGGGTGAAACAGGGCCAAGCATAACCCCCACATCGAACCTCAAGCTGGCGGGCGGCAGGGACTTTGGGGGGCACCGAGAGGCTGTGAAACGCATTCAAAGCCGCAGAACCCTGCACCGCGCCCTGTGTGTTTGTGTGATCCTCACATCCCGCACCGCTCCTTTTCGGAGCTGGCTCTGCCTTTTCGGAGAGTGGCGGGCAGCGGTTCCTCACCCTCCATCCCCCCGACCCTGGTCCCCCAACGGGAGGGTGATGAGGAACTGGAGTATTGAGGCGGAGGCGCACCCGGGGTGTGGAGCTCCGCAGGGGCCGGGAGGGCCGAAGGGGAGGTCACGATGCCCGCTGGCCCTGCCCGGTGCCGCACGTGGAGCGGGGAGCGGGACGGGACCCGAGCGGTGCCCNGGGGCTGAGCTCTGCCGGGAGCCACCCGCCCCACCAGAACAGCTCCTGCGGCGTCCGGGGAGCCTGCACCCACCTGTCCGCACCTTGGCACCTCCTGTTTCCCTTCCTTGTCAGCCTACACCCCATTCCTTGCACCCTACATCCCCCGCACCCTGCATCCACCTGCCCTGCAGCTGACATCCCGATCACTGCACCTGTGACCTTTCCCCTGCACCGTGCGTCCCTTTCCTAGCACCCTACATCCATACCTTTCCCCCTACATCCTATTCCTAGCATCCTGCATCCCCTGCCATACACCCTACATCCCATTACCCGCACTTGTGGCCTTTCCCCTGCACCCTACATGTCCTTCCCCGCACACCATAACCATACCCTGCACCCTACGTTTCGTCCTGCACCCTACATCCCATTCCTTACACCCTATATGCCCTGCCCTCCATCCTGCATCCCATGCACTCCATCTATGGCCTTTTCCCTGCCTTCAACCTGCATCCCATTCCTTGCACCGAACACCCATTCCCAGCACCCTGCATCCCGCTCCTTGCACTTGTGGCCTTTTCCCTGCACCCTACATCCCATTCCTTGCACTGTGCATCTCATTCCCTTCACCTTACATCCATTCCTTGCACCCAACACCCCCTTGTTTGCACTCTACAGCCCATTATCCCACACCCTGCGCTCATGTTTGGCTCTCCAGCCACTGCTCCAACCTATCCGTGAGGCTTGGGGCTTTCAGGGTGACAAGGACCANGGGCACGGCTGTATGGGGGCACGGCTTTGTGGGGGAAACATCTGTATGGGGCGAAACATCTGTTTGGGGCGAAACATCTGTTTGGGGGCACAGCTGTATGGGGAAAAAGGTCGGTATGGGGACACAGCCATATGAGAGAAAACGTGTGTGTGCGGACACAGGTGTCTGGGGGCACGGCTGCGCGGGGGCACAGCTGTACAGAGGGGTGCGTGACTGAACGGGACAGTGCGTGCATGGCGGGGGTGGCGGTCAGCGCTGTACTCACCCCCCTGGCCTTCTCTCCTCCCGCAGCTCCAGCTGCCCGTGCCGGGGCACATCCCGGGGCACATCCCGGGGCACATCCCGGAGCGGGGCGGACGATGAGGCGCGTGCCGTGGATGCGCTCGGTGCGGGGCTGCAGCCCGCNGCACTGTGCATCTCATTCCCTTCACCTTACATCCATTCCTTGCACCCAACACCCCCTTGTTTGCACTCTACAGCCCATTATCCCACACCCTGCGCTCATGTTTGGCTCTCCAGCCACTGCTCCAACCTATCCGTGAGGCTTGGGGCTTTCAGGGTGACAAGGACCAGCGCGGTGCGTGCTGGCCCCGCCACCCCGAGTGTCTCAGCCTGCTCTCACGCAGGCGCTTTCAGGCCCCCGCCTCCTTCCCCGGGAGCGGCTAAACACAGAAGCAAAAGAAGCACCGTGAGTGCAGCGATCCCGGTACCGGGGCCGCGGAAGCCTCGAAAGGGAGTGGAGGGACAAAAAGATGAGCGCCAACACAGCACTCCCGGCACGACCGCGGCAGGACTCGAACCTGCAATCTTCTGATCCGAAGTCAGACGCCTTATCCATTAGGCCACGCGGCCACCTCCACTCCCACCCTCCCGCAGTGCCTTACTGAGCCGATCCCGGAGGGCCGGACCATGCGCCGGAGGGGGGCGGGACGGGACGGGACGTCACCGCGGCCGGAAGCTCCCCCGGGCGGCCCGGTTTGGATGTGCCCGCCGCTCCAGGCCCCCGCGGCGCCTGCGGGGACCAGGTGGGACCNGAGCGGGGCGGACGATGAGGCGCGTGCCGTGGATGCGCTCGGTGCGGGGCTGCAGCCCGCAGCCCCGGCGATGCCCGTCCAGCTCCTCGGCCAGCCGGCCGCTGCCGCAGGAGCCGAGCCCCGAGCCGGCCGCGGGCCAGCGGCGCATGAACCCGCTCAACATCCAGATGCTCTCCAGGAGCCTCCACGAGCAGATCTTCCGCGGTGCCCAGGTGCGCTACTCTCCAGAGGAGGTCCAGCGGAGCGTGCAGCACCTGCAGCGCCACGACCTGTGGGGCAAGGAGACCTCCACGCTGCCCGACGTGGACCTGCAGCTGCCCCGCATGTACGGCGACAACATCGACGAGCACTTTCGCCTGCTGGCGCAGAAGCAGAGCTTGCCCTACCTGGAGGCGGCTGACGAGTTGCTGCGCTGCAAGCTGCCCCCGCTGCCCGAGCAGTGGGCGTGGAAGCTGGGCTGGACCCGCTACGGCCCCGACGGGCAAGCGGAGCCTGTGGACTTCCCCGAGGAGCGGGCGCTGGTGTTCGACGTGGAGGTGTGCATGGCTGATGGCCACTGCCCGACGCTGGCCGTGGCGGTGTCACCGCACGCCTGGTGAGATGCAGAGCCAGCAGCGATGCTGGCGTCACAGCACAGCAGGGGTTGAGGGGACACAGTTCTGAGAAGGATGGGGATGCTCCTGAAATGCAGCCTCTTCCTGCAATGCACTGCTGGCTTGCAGGGAAGACACAGTGAAGCCCTGCAGTGTGGCTCTGGGATGTGGGATGTGTCATGCTTAGCAAGCACAGCACTCCCCAGGGTGGGTCACCCCCCTCCCACAGCTGGGGTCCTGCTCAGCACCCTGTGGCACTGTGGGTGCTTTGTGACAGCTGTCGGTGCCACGTGTCCCCTGCAGGTACTCATGGTGCAGCAGGCGGCTGCTGGAGCAGCGTTACTCCTGGTCCAACCACCTCACCCTGGCTGACCTCATTCCCATGGAGAGCCCAGCAGGTGCCAGCTGTGCCAGCAAACAGGACTGGACGGAGAGAGTGGTGGTGGGGCACAATGTCGCCTTTGACCGGGCGTTCATCAAGGAGCAGTACCTTATCCAGGTAATCCACTGAGCCTTTGTTTTGTGCTGGCAGCTGCAGTTTCTTACCCAGATAATCATTTGCATTGGATCTTGAGGGTTATTTTGACAGATGCTGGTACTTGCACAGTTACCCCAGGTTTGTGCTTAGTTTGTCCTGCAGAGGAGGTTGAGGTTGGATCCCTTCAGAGGAAGATATTCTTGTACCCTGTAAGGCTGCTGGAGGCTGCAGGGTGGCAGCTGGGGATGTGGCAGGAGCCTTTGAGCAGCTGACAGTCTGCACTGGGGATGCTTTTGGCTCTCAGAAGGGGAATGTGGGAGGCAAAGTTTCCCTCAGCAAAAGCAGCTTGAGCAGAAGACTTGTAGCTCCTCCAGCATATCCCAAACCCTCTCTTTTCTCCCCCTGTGTTGTGTCCCAGGGCTCCAAGATGCGTTTCCTGGACACCATGAGCATGCACATGGCCATCTCGGGGCTGACGGGCTTCCAGCGCAGCCTCTGGATGGCTGCCAAGCACGGCAAGAGGAAGGGGCTGCAGCAGGTCAAGGAGCACATCAAGAAAACACGCAGCAAGGCAGAGGGGCCGGCGGTGAGTGGGGGAGCTGAGCTGCTGGCAGTGCTGTGGGTGGCAGGGCACCATGTGCTCCTGTGATGGGGCCCTTTGCTCCTGTGCTGGCAGAGTGGCAGCTCTTGGAGCAGCTCTGCTGAGTGGAGCTCTCCCAGTGCATTTCAGATAACGTGGCCTTGGTTTGAGCTGGAGCAGCTGCATCCTTTACTCCTCCCGATCTTGGCTGCAGCTGGTTGTCCTCCCACACTGTCTGACCCCCCCATTGTTCACAGATCACCTCGTGGGACTGGGTGCACGTCAGCAGCATCAACAACCTGGCTGATGTGCACGCGCTCTACGTCGGGGGGGAGCCGCTGGAGAAGGAGGCGCGGGAGACCTTTGTGAAGGGCACCATGGCTGACATCAGGAGTAACTTCCAGGTGCAGGAGGCCATCCCACCGTCCTGACAGGCAGCAGGAGCGGGAGAGGGGAGCAGGGTGGTAGTAGCTGCTGGGGTAGTTTCCATTTTGCTGCCCTTTCTTGCAGCTTTGGGGGTGCATGGGGCATGTGCTCTGTGCTCCCACAGCCCCCATGCCTTGCCCTGCGCTGGCAGAGGGTGGCTGTTTTGCCTTCTCTCACCTGCTGCTGTCCCCAGGACCTGATGTCGTACTGTGCCCATGATGTCCAGGCCACCCATGAGGTGTTTCAAGAGCAGCTGCCACTGTTTATGGAGAGGTGAGAGTTGCCAAGTTCTGGCTGGGATTGGCCAAGGGGCTGTAGGCTTGGTGGGCAGTGGGGAGGGTCATGGTTGCTCTGGGCATGAGATGTGGCTCCTCTTGTCTTTAGGGTGTCCTGAACTCTTTTCAGGAGGGATTTCAGACCCCTCTTGTGTAGGTGGGCAGGAATGAACAGCAGCACAGTGGCGAGCAGGCTTCCTTAGGCAGTCTGCAGTGATACAGTTTTGGGGTTGTTGCACAGGACAGGCAGAAGATACAGATATTCTTACTGTTTAGGGGAGGAGCATCAAGGGTTGTTTGAGGCTGGGAAACTCTAGATGTAGACACATTCACGTCTGTTATAGTCTGGTGCTTCCAGGGCCAGTCCCCTCTGGCAGAGATCTAATTCCTTGCTGCTTTGGAGCCCAGGTGCCCCCACCCTGTGACGTTTGCAGGGATGCTGGAGATGGGAGTGTCCTACCTGCCGGTCAATGGGAATTGGAAGAGGTACCTGAGTGATGCTCAGGGTATTTACGAGGAGCTGCAGAAGGAGATGAAGAAGTCCCTGATGAACCTGGCCAACGATGCCTGCCAACTCCTGCATGAGCACAGGTACCATGGGCTGGGGCTGCAGGTCCTGCAGGAAGGAGCTCAGGCACCAGGTGGTCCATGGGCGGCTGTGGGTGGGTGTGAGGGACAGGAGCAAAGCTGTGGTGTGACAGCGGTGTGTCATCAGGTACAAGGATGACCCTTGGCTCTGGGATCTCGAATGGGACACACAGGAGTTTAAGCAAAAGAAGAATCCAGGGAAGAAGAAGAAGAAAAAGAAAGATCAGGATGAGAACAGCCAAGTCTCCCCAGCAGCAATGAATGCAGAGGAGTCAGCGCAGGAGTGGCAGGAGGGTGAGCACAGGTGATCCCTGGGGATGAGGGATGCTCCAGGGCTGCCTTCCCAGGGGTCCCCAGATAAAGGGACAAGCTTTGTTGGTGTTGCAGGGTGAATCATTGCTGGTCTATGTCCCATGCTGCTGCATGTGGTGGGGAACTGGTTTGATGTCCCTGTCCCCAGAAGAATAGCACAGAAGGCCCTTTGCAAGCCAGTTCTCCTTGCCCCACCAGACCCTGGTCCCCCCAGTGAGGAGGAGGAGCTGAAAGTCCCTGCGAGCCAGCTCTGTCTGGAGCGCCTGAAGGAGGAGACGGTGGCACTGCAGCCCAAGAGACTCCAGCACCTGCCAGGCCACCCGGGGTGAGTTGGGCATCCTGTGTGTCCCTGGGGCTTGCCCTGCACTCTCTGACCCATCCCTGCTGCTCCCCAGCTGGTACCGCAAGCTGTGCCCACGCCTGGAGGAGGAGGGGTGGGTGCCTGGCCCCAGCCTCATCAGCCTGCAGATGAGGGTGACCCCGAAGCTGATGCGCCTGGCCTGGGATGGCTTCCCCCTGCATTACTCAGAGAAACATGGCTGGGGATACCTGGTGCCAGGACGGCAGGACAATTTGCCAGCAGCCTCTGTAGAGACCAAGGGCCCTTCCTGCCCACACAGGTGAGAGGGAGGTAATGGGGTGCCAGGCTGGGAGCTGCCCCACGGGGCCATTTGTGAGCTCCCTGGCTCCCTGGCACTCTGCCCTGGTGCTGCCCCGGAGCCTTGGGCCCTGTTGTGGGTGTGTCAGCCCTGCCCTCTCCTCTGCCAGAGTGATTGAAAACCTGTACAGGCAGCACTGCCTGGGGAAGGGCAAGGAGCAGCCCCCAGCGCTGGAGGCTGCTGTGGAGGACGCACTGCTGGTGATGGACAACAGCACGATCTGGCAGAAGGTGAAGGAAGGGGTGGAGGGTTCCCTGGTGGGAAAGAGGTGTGGGGCTGTTCTTTCTGTGTGCATGCAATAACCAGCCCTGTGTGCAGCTCCCGGGGCTGCAAGTAAGAAATTCCCTTTAGTAAGGGTTACTGGAGGATTGGTGTTTGATCTGCCTTCCCCATGGTCCCTCTCTGCTGCAGATGGAGGAGCTGAGCCAGATTGAGGTGGATCCAGAGGAGAAAGCGAGCAAAGGAGACCAGAGCCTGGTGCAAGTAAGGGGGGGAATGTGGAATGGGGTGGTGGATTGCTCTCTTTTCCCTTGATTTCTGCCTCCTGCCATGCCTGAAAATGTTCCTGGCATTGCCTCACTTTGCTGGTCCCAGGAAGAGCTGAAGTGGCCTGAGATGAGGAAGCCCTCGTTCCACCATGGCAATGGTCCCTACAACGATGTCAACATCCCTGGATGCTGGTTCTTCAAGCTGCCTCACAAGGCAAGTTGGGGCTCCTGGTACTCCTCCTGTCCCCACAGTGCTGCTGGGACCCACATGATGTCATCCTATGGGACTGGGTGGGGGAAATCCATCTCTGTAGCTGGGACAGGAGGATGCACAGAGCTTTGCTGATGTGGAGTGGTGGCCTGCTGAGCCCTGACACCTCTTTTGCTGCTAAAGGATGGGAATGATAACAACGTGGGAAGCCCTTTTAGCAAGGATTTCCTGCCCCAGATGGAGGATGGCACCCTGCAGGCTGCTGTGGGCCGCACCCACGGGACAAGAGCCCTCGAGATTAACAAAATGATCTCGTTTTGGAGGAACGCTCACAAACGGATCAGGTGAGCAGCTGCTTTCACGGTGACACCCCTGTGGATGGAGGCCTTGTTGAGGCAGGGGAGTTTGTGTGGGTGCACGGGGGGCTCAGCATCTCACCTGCCATGTGTCCCCCCAGTTCCCAGATGGTGGTGTGGCTGAAGAAAGGGGAGCTGCCTCGTGTGGTGACCAGGTACGGGGAGGAATGCCCCAAATCTGGACTGTTGTTCCCTTTACCCTGTGCCAGGAGGGCTCTTGCAGGGTGATGCTCATCCTGGCCTCTGTCCCAGGCATCCTGACTATAATGAGGAGGACGATTACGGAGCCATCCTGCCGCAGGTGGTGACCGCAGGCACTGTCACCCGCCGGGCAGTGGAGCCCACCTGGCTGACAGCCAGCAATGCCCGGGTATGGCCACTCCCTGTGGGAGTGTTTTGGGGGTCTCTCTGTGTTTTGGATAGATGGGAGCTGCTTGGGTTGGAATGGGAGTTGGATATGGATGCTGGGATTTGGGGTAGCAGGGCCAGTGCTGGGGTGCTCTTGTTGATGTGGTTTGATGTGGGAGAGGGGAAGGAGTCGACAGAGGCTCTGGAGCCTCAGGATGTGGTGAAAAGGAAAGAAAACACCAAAGTATCAGTTTCTGTCCTTTGTCAAGCTCCCGTTCTTCTGTGCTGAATTAACCAAGTGGGTGATGCTTCACATGGGTTAAACCTGGTTTTGACATTTAGACAAAACCTTGGGGCATGGGGAGTGCTGTGCCAGCACACTGTGGCTATGGGAGGAAAGCTGCTCCTGTGCCATGGAGGAGGAGAGGGATGTGCTGAGCTGGGCATCGTGTCCTGCAGGCTGACCGGGTGGGCAGTGAGCTGAAAGCCATGGTCCAGGTGCCACCTGGCTACTCCCTGGTGGGAGCAGACGTGGATTCCCAGGAGCTCTGGATCGCTGCAGTGCTCGGCGAGGCGCAGTTTGCCGGCATGCACGGTGAGCGGGGCTGTGCTGCTGGGGAGCAGCTTTGGTGGATGGGGGGGTGACCCCCCTGATCCTCATCCTGATCCCAACAGGTGCCCAACCCCTGCTCCCCTCCCACAGGCTGCACAGCCTTCGGCTGGATGACTCTGCAGGGCAAGAAGAGCAACGCCACGGACCTGCACAGCAAGACGGCCGCCACCGTGGGCATCAGCCGGGAGCACGCCAAGGTCTTCAACTATGGGCGCATCTACGGGGCAGGGCAGCCCTTTGCTGAGAGGCTGCTGATGCAGTTCAACCACCGGCTCACGCAGCAGCAGGCACGGGAGAAGGCCCAGCAGATGTACGCCGTCACCAAGGGCATCCGCAGGTGCGTGCTGCCCAGGGACAGCGGGGACAGGGCTGGTGGCAGTGTTCCACGGGAGCTGCCTCACTCGCTCTCCCCTCCAGGTTTCATCTCTCCGAGGAGGGGGAGTGGCTGGTGACGAAGCTAGACCTGGCTGTGGACAGGGCGGAGGATGGGTCGGTGTCGGCTCAGGATGTCCAGCGGCTCCAGAGGGAAGCTGTGAAAAGGTGAGATGGTCTTACCCTGCACAGCTCCGTGGCTTGGGCATGTGAGGCAGAGAGAGCTGCAGCCTGATGGGCAGTGGGCAGAGAAGGGAGATGGGGCTGGATAGTCTTGGTTCACCCTTCCTGCTGCCCCAGGGCCAAGAAGGTTTGATCTGGGGACTCTCCCAGTGAACAGTTAGCAAGGTCTTGTCCTGCTGCCCCAAACCAGGAGGGAGTGTTTGAGGTTCTCAAATGGGGACCTGCAGCCCCCTCCCACACTTCCAGCAAACCACCCCTCTGCCCCACAGGTCTCGAGGGGGGAAGAAGTGGAATGTAGTGGAGCAACGAGTGTGGTCTGGAGGCACCGAGTCCGAGATGTTCAACAAGCTGGAAAGCATTGCCTTATCCCCCTCCCCACAGACCCCTGTGCTGGGCTGTCACATCAGCAGGGCCCTGGAGCCCGCCATGGTCAAGGGGGAGGTAAGGATGCAGCTCTAGGCTGCTGAGATTTTGGCTTTGCTTATCTTCTCCATAATGGGTACCTGATGCTCAACCCCTCTTAAATTGCTGGAGGCCCACTAGGCCCTTGTAGCCATTCAGAGAACCCAATGTGCCTTTATCTCCATGCCATCAAGAAAAGCCAACCACCCTGAGTTTAACAGATTTCTGCTAGGAGCTGTCCTGTACGGGTACCATGCCCATGACTGCAGTGCTCTCTTACTGTCCATCTGTGTTTCCTTTCACCAGTTTGTGACCAGCAGAGTGAACTGGGTGGTGCAGAGCTCAGCTGTTGACTACCTGCACCTCATGTTGGTGGCCATGAAGTGGCTGTTTGAGGAGTTTGACATCAATGGGCGCTTCTGCATCAGCATCCACGACGAGGTGCGGTACCTGGTCCAGCACCAGGACCGCTACCGGGCAGCCCTGGCCCTGCAGATCACCAACCTCCTCACAAGGTGAGATGTGGTGGCTCTGGTGTCTCTTGGGGAGGAGCAGCAGTGGCTCTGGAGTGGGACAGGCAAGCCCCAGGAGCTGAAGTTGGCTTTACCTACAGCAAGCTGGTAGTTTTCCTCTGCTCAGGGCAAGTTAGCAGCGCTGGAGGCTGCAGTTCCTTCATGTGTGACTCAGGTGGCTATAAATGGACTTCAGCTTTGGTTTCCAGGGATAATGTGCTGGCAAGAGGGGGATATCGTCAGTTTTTGGCTCCTGCAGAGATGGGACCAGTCACTGCCTCTGCTGGTATGCAAGTGCATCGCCTCCTGCTCCCTTCAGTTCTGCAGCTGTCACATGGCAGCAGCCTTTGGGCTTGGTTGAGCAGCTAGGAGCCTGAAACTGTCCCACCCCTTGTCCCCTGCTGCCTTCAAGGGACAGCAAGTGGCATGGCTCCTCTCTGCTGAGAGCACCAGCACAGTTACCCCTCCCACAGCATGGGGTGTTCCTGCTGCTTCACTGCCCCATGCAAAACTAAGCTCAGCTTAGAAAGCTCCTGACCTCAAAGGGCTCCTGTTGATCCAGCTCTGGCATAGCCAGCTTTGCCAAATCCCCCTCCCAGCACCGTGGGGTGTTTGGTTACACAGGAGCTGGCCAAGGTGAGCTGTTTCTCCTGTGTGGAGGCAGGAATGCCACAAACACCATTTCTGCAGCCACAGCAGGGACAGGCACCCTGATGTTCCTGCCTTTGTGCTGGCTCCTGCGAGCACAGGGCTTCCTGCTGGGAGATCCTGCATCTGCTCTGCCTGCCAGGGAGGATGGGCCAGCACTGAGGGGCTGGATTCTTCCCTTCTCCTGAGGAGACTCCGTTACTTCCAAGGAATGTTACTGTTCCTCCCATGCCCACTTTAGCAATTCCTGTCCCTTCTGCTACCCAGGACTTAGAAAACACCTTGTCCCCCTCCTGCTGAGTGATGTGGGTGCAGAGTGCCCTGTGAGGGGTAGCTGGTCAGAACTGGGTGTGACAAGGCCAAGGGTGATGTCCAGCACTGGCCCACCTGCTTTTTTACTCTACAGGTGCATGTTTGCCTACAAACTGGGCCTCCAGGATCTGCCACAGTCAGTGGCTTTCTTCAGTGCAGTGGATATTGACCAGTGCTTAAGGAAAGAGGTGACCATGAACTGTGTGACGCCCTCAAATCCCACGGGGATGGAGAAGTATGGCATCCCTCAAGGTGAGTGGTGTCTGTGCAAGCTGTCCCCTGTAATGGTCTCTGCATGAGCCTTCCCAGTTTAAGCAGAGCACTTCCCTGAGTCATTCCCTGAGGGCATGAGTCCCTTAGTTCCTGACCCACCACCTGACCTGCAGGGCAACCAGCTGCTGAAGCCTGCCCCTCTTTCCCCAGTCCTCGAGCAGTTTGTGCTGCTGCTTCCAAGTATTTGTGACAGTGACGAGCCAGGCCTGGCTCTGTTCTCCCATGCTTTGTTTGCTTTGTGCCCCTTGGAGGAGCACTCATGCACTTTTAACACAACCCAAATTTAGTTTCTCCTCTGAAGGGAGGCACCTCAACAACCTTGTCAATTTTGCCCTGCAGACCCAAACTTTTCCATCTGTCATTCCTTTCCCTCCTTCTGTACTCTCCCTTAGCCCAGCACAGCTCTTTCAGAGAACTGCTCTGGTGTTGCTGGGTGCTTCCTCAGCAGTCCCAAGGCCTCAAGTCATCCCTGTCTGCACTCAGTGTAACCCTCTAATTGCTGCAAGCAAACATTTAACTCATGGCTGGGAAAGCAGCTCCTCCTCACTGTGCAGTAGCTCTTTCCCAGATAAGGGAAGAACCTGCTCTCAGATTTGTTTTCTCAGTCCCTGCACACATCAGATGCTCTGCCCTTAAGTAACCTTTATTAGGAGTCTTACAGGCAAAGGGTGCTTTCAGAAATAGGATTTGTGCTCTGTAGGCAAAAAGGGCACTTTTCACCAAGAACAAGGCAAATTAAACAAGTGCATCACAATCAGGGTCAGCAAAAACGTAACAGCAAAAACGTGCAAAACCAGCCTGGGCAGAGGAAGCTGTGGCCTCTCGCTGCTCAGGAGCTGCACACAGCAGCTTCATCTCCAAGGCAGAACAGCTCATGTTCCCAGCTTCCTACTGGTGCTGGTTTCTGCATTCTCACCACCACCAAAAACAGAAGTTTGAATAAATTTAAGGCTTTCTGTGCTAGATGCTCTGAACTAAAGCAAATCCCAACCATGGCTCTCTTACGTTGCACAGTCTGAGTGTACTGCAGGGAACTGACTGTCCCCTTGTCTTCCAGGAGAAGCACTGGATATATATCAGATAATTGAAATAACCAAAGGTTCGCTGGAGAAGCAGTGACGACACCAGAGTGCCAGGACAATTGTCCAGAATTGCCAAAGCCTCACTGTCCTTTCAGAAGCAGATCTTTTGGCAGGGGCTGATCCCAGTCACTCCCTTTTTGCTGTAAAGAGGGAAGATTTTCGTAGCAGCACATTTGAATAGCAGAGGCACTTCTGATGGCAGCAGGCAGCTGTAAAACCTGAGACAGGGGCCAGAGTCACTCCCGTGGACACAAAGGAAGAAACCATAAGTATTTGGCAAGAGAAGCAATAAACCATCATCTCCACATCTGCAGCCTCTGAGACCAAGGCGAGTCCACCATGGAACAGGCACTAGGAGAGGAGGCAGTGGCAGCCACCCCGGGTTATTTTTTCCTCTGTCTCTTCTTTTTGGGTTCCTGGTTCTCATCTGTCTGCTCCGCTGTGCTGCTCTGGAGACAGGAGGGAGAGAGCAGCAGTAGAATGTGTTTGCTTTTTGTGTGAGTAGTCTAAGGAATGTTTACCTAGAGCAAGAAGCCAGCTGTGCAGAACACGATTTAGCTCTTTTTTTCTCTCTAACAAAATGACCTGAATATGGGACTCTTGTCAGCCACTGAGACTTTCCTCATGGGCCACCCCCTCCCCAGTTTATGCTGGAACTTAGACCACAGGCTCCCAGTGGCGCAGAACAGAGACTCTGTCCTGGGTTTTGGCTTGTTGAAACACTCAGGAAAATATGGACAGAAGCACCAATAAAAAAACCTGGACAATCAGCAGAGTAAATTGTTTATTTTTCTTAGCCAGCACAGGTGGCACTGCCTTCACCAGCACTATCTAGTAGAGATGGGTCTGAGGAAAATGATGCCTTGCAGAATTTGCCCTGCCAGGTCTTTATCTACAAAAACCTGCATGCAAAACCACTTTGCATTGTGCTGCAAATGTCTGATCCTGGACAGGCAGGAGATCCTAATAAAAATGCTGATACACCTCTCTGCTTTTTGAGGCAAAGAACAGGGCCTTAAAAGTTTCACTTCTCTAAGACTAGAGACACAGAGAGCTGGTGCATGAAAATAAAGGCCACTCAAGGCAGAGGGCTGGGGTGTAGGGGGTGTTCTGAGAGAAATTGTTCACTCCTTCCTATCAGCTTAGTATTCAAGTGAGAGCTAACTCAGGGAATACAAGCTGTCCTAACTTCACACAGTCCTGCACAACTCACAAATACAGCTGGCTTCTAAAGAGGAGGAAACCTATCATTAAAGGCAGGTAAATGAATTCTGACCTGGTCATTGTGTGGCTCGTTCTCAGAGTTCCTCTCCTGCAGGGCGCTGTCCAGCACGGATGCGTTGATGCGGAAATCCCGGGAGGTGCTCAGCTTCATGTACTGCATCAGGTTCACCTGCAGCAACCAGGGGCAAACCAGGCAGGGAAAACGTTAAGCCATCAGCATGTTATTTTAGTTTTCTACCCTGCCTAGCCCTTTGCACAGCACTGGGACAGAGTCCATCACAGTAATAATGCAGGATTGAAGCACAAAGTGGGTGAAAAAGCACCTGCCTCTTTGCAGCCCAGGGGCCCCATTTACGTTTTCCTAAAAGCCAAGTGATTGCCAGTTACTCTCACTCTCGTGTAGGACCTCATAGTGGTACATTTCATGACACAGGCTGGGGAGAGTGAGGAAAGCTGGCATGAAGTGTGCATGTTCCTGCTCCACCAGGAACCACAGGTCACAGGCAGCACTGATGTTGGCACGGGCTGGTATCAGTGTGGCTCAGCCCAGGAGCATGGGCAAGGGCTTAAAGGTCCTAATTTGAGCATTAATAGAGAGTTTATCAATAGCCCTCCACCATGCCATGGACTCCACTGTTCCACCAGCTTCAGCTCACAGAAGATCTCTGCTTTACGTTACCTTTGACTTCTTGGAGAGGTGGATAAGGAACTTCTCATATTGCTCTATTGCAAAAATCAGGTTTGGGATTGGCTTGGTCTCCCGAAGCACCTTGGCCTGAAGTGCAGAGAGGAGTGAGATGGGTCAGATTTGGAAGGGCACAATGGCACTGTAGCATGACATGAACACACAACATTCCCAGTTTAGACAAGAGTCTTCAGTAGCCTTGCTCTGTACAAGTCCTGCCCCAGCAAACCTTGCCAGCTTTGCTACTCATTTAAAATTACACTCCCAGGACGGTTCTGCAGTGAGGCTCTGCCGTGCATTGTTTTGTGCTCTGCCTGCAGCCCACAGCCCTGATATCCCTGCCAACAGCTCCTCTGCTCCAGCTCTCCCAAGGCATCACAAGCACGGGGGGGCCATCCAGGCAAGGAGCACCCTGACGTTTCACCACATTGTTGTCCTGCTTATTTACCACCACTGGTGTTTGTTCCCCATGGAGACAGAGTGGTGAAGACACGCAGCATTTCAGCCCATTTCCATACACTCAGGGAAGAGCTAGGAAGATCATGCTTGTGGCTTTTAAACCCTTAACATAACAGGAATGTCTGGGACAGCTGACGAGACGGAGGAAATGCTGTCTGGGAGCACAAACAAAGGACATCAAGGACCAGGAACCTGCCAGCCGGCTCACTTGCTCCCAAACAAATAATCCAGTCATTTTCAACTGCCTTGCTTTAGTGGAATCCACTCCTTCCTTCATCATTAAATGTACTGACAAAATTAACAAACACTCAAAGAGGATGCAATATCAGTTCCAATAAATTAGCCCTTATCTGTAATTTCATAGCTTACCCCAGATGGTAAAAATATCAGACAAGGCAGACTATCCAGACTGACCTTTGTCCATGAGATTTTAAGCAGCATTTAGTGAAGATGGCTCTTCTGTTGTGGTTTTTTGGTTGTATTTTGTTTGTTTGTGTTTTTTTAGACTTTTCTCTGAAGTTACAGTAGATTAGATTTGATTTTTACTTAAAGGCCCAAATGACAAATTGTCTGGTGATCTGTAAGAAGCCACCAGGTACCATAAGCCTTGAAGTATGGTCCTGCAACTACAGCCCATGTTCTGATGGAGTGAGTCAGTCTTACCATGACTGTGGAGACTGCAGCAGCTTCATCCTCTTTCTTCTTCTTTTTCTTCTCTTCTACAAAGCTTAAGCTCTCACTGTGGATGTTCTGAAGGAGGATGCCAAAAGATGTGTCATTAGAGGATAAGCAGGGAAGAAAGGCCACCCAAGAAAGGCCAGAGAAGTCCTTGCTCTGGCCAGCTAACAGCATTACCAGCTAGATAACAGAAAGGTAACGATACAAGGATGGAATTTGGGGTGATCTCAAAAAAAAAACCAAGAAAGAAATGCTAATTTCATAATTTATACATTCAGAAATAGGCATGTGTGAGAAGTCCCCAGGAGCGATAGCTCTGCACATCACAACAGCTTCCCCAATATGTTGTACAATTCCTGTGGTCCTCACACAAGTACCCAGTTCCTCTCCAGGCAGATAAATCCCAGCTTCAGCACTGCAGTCTTTGGCACCCACATTACTTCACACTGTGATGACTGCAGTGTTGTTGACCTTTATTTGCCATTGTGGTTAACAGCAGTATTAATCTCATCCAAAAAACCCCACATGAACAGAGGGGAAAAAAACAGCTAAAACCCAGCTCCTTCCCTGCTCAAGCAGAAATCAGCATGCTCAGTCCCAATAGTGCTGAAATGTCTTGTACTAGATTTGACAAAGTAAAGCTTGAACTGTAAGAAACTCAGCTCATGTCATGAAGATTAATAATCCCCAAGGGTGCCTGTGTACTGAAGCTGATACACCACTCAGCATCAGACAGACTGGCTCTGATTCTGCCAGTTAATTTAGGCCTCACCTGTACGTAAGTAATGAATGAGTAACACTGTGGGGTCAGATGGGAACCTGAGAGCTTCACCTGCAAAGGAGCAGAGAGAGGCTGCTGTTACTCCTAACTCAAGGCAATGAGCCATTTCCCCAGAAATCTGCTCACACTCACCAGCTTTTCCAGTCTTCCTGGAATCGTATTGGAGGTGCTGCGGCAAGCCTGGATATACTGCAAGGGAAACATGAGTTCCTTCTAGGTGTGCTGTTCCCATCCTGTACCCAGGCAGAGCTCAAAGCAGCTCATACAATGGCACAGTGGGGAGGGCAGGATTTGCACAACTATCCTCCCCACTGGCTTGTTAAATCCCAAATGCCTTGTCTGCATTCCAGAGCTGTGAGAGGAGGGCTCTGGGGCAGTCACCACCTCGTCTCAAAGGAGCTCCACAGGCCTGTGCTTCATGGCCAAGTTCCCCCAGGTCCTGCTTCAGGGAATGGGAATGAGTGGCAAGGGCAGGGCTGCTGAGCACTGTGAGAACACTGAGTGCCCTTCATCGTGCACACAGTTGTGTAGAGGAGCCCACAGCACACACTGGAAACAGCAACTCCAAGCCATGCAAAGCCAAATTCAGCTGGAGAGAAGCTTTCCTTTTATCTCCACTGGTACAACTATCAATGCTCAGAAAGGTCACAAAATTGAGGGCATGAAAGCCAACAGAACAAGGGCTCAACTCCTGCAGGAGATCAACAGCCCAGTCCTGAGCGCAGCTGCTGCCAGGGGTCACTGAGAGCTTGCTGCAGCAGAAGGGGAGAAGGTTTTTAGCTCAGAGGCAGCAGAGCACACTCACATGTTTGATGAGGGAGGTGAGAATTGCATATGTCTTGCTGAGGCTTCTCAGCAGTGTGTCCACACAGCTCCCTGCTGGGAGTGCAGTCTGCACCAGCTCATGGTAGACTGTCAGAAGAGTTCCCAGCTGCAGAATGACACCTTTCTCTAGAGCCTGAGTCTGGTTTGATGCCTGAGAGGAGTCTTCTAGAAGAAAGAGATGAATATCTGGTGAATGTGTGTCTAATGAAACCAGTTGTGCAGGTGGCAGGCACAAAAGATCATCTTTGTGTTTGATGCATAAAGCCCCAGTGTGGCAAGGGGAAAATAATCACTGGAGGGATTTTGTGACAACACCCTTATCTTACCTTGTTCATGTGGAACCAGATCAAGAGAGAGTTTAATCTGACCTCAGACGATGCTATCTCAAAATCCTCAAATATCTTTTTGGTCTCTGTCTTTATCTGTTTTTGACAAAGGTGTAACAGTGAGAACTGGACCACTTTCATTACCTGATGTGTCTGACCCCAGACTGGTGAGTTTCTTGATAAGCCAATCCACCTCTTCAAGGACCTTATCCACCTGAGCCAGAACCAGCAGCTGAGACAGAAACCAATAACAAAACAGGTTTTCGGAGGAGTTTGGCACAATGGGAACCTGCAAGCTGCTCCAAGCACAGTGGCCCTGGACACTGCAGGTGTCACACACACACACTGTTCTGACTCACACACACAGTGGGGGCTGCAGTCTTGGCATTCACTACGGCGAAATGGCACCGACCTTCCACTTCTATGTCCTGGGCAGACAGAAAACAAATGCTGGTGAGTAAAACTTTTGCTGTCACATAGTTTGCACCAGAGATGCACTCAATTTTGACAGCACTATGTGATGAAGAGCTCAGCTGCTCCTGCACCATACCTGATCTATGTCTCCCAGGCAGGCATGGATGTCTTGTGCAAGTTCCCGCAGGAGACTGACAGGGCTCTTGTAGAGAACATGGACACTGAAGAGCAGAGACAGCAAACCCTTGCAGCAAGAAATATCCTCTGTGGGGAAGAGAAAATGACACACTGCCAGGTGCAGAGCTTGCCTAGCTACTTAGGAACATCAGACATCCAGTGAGGGAAAGTCTCAGATTTAGCAGTAGGTAAAAATCCTATCAAAATACCACAGCTACAAAAGCAGGGTTTAAAACATCAGGCATCCCATATAATGTGCAAGGGGAACTATGGCCCACTGGAGCTGTTGGGTCACAGAAAAACGGTGACCAAAAGCATAAGGAAGTGCAATACAAACCCTGGCAAGAGTACTACTTTCCAGAGTATAAATCCTTATTTGAGCCTAAATAACAAAGGAGTAAAGTATGTAAGTGGCTTCCTTTCCTTCAGAAATACTAATAATTTTAGAGATGGAGTTCCCTCTCTAATACTCATGCTTATAATCACAATGTTGTGGCAATCTGCCACAGAATGGGACCTGAATGTATCTTGACAGAGAGGTGAAACCAGGACAGAGCATGTAAGGGTCTAATATCAGACCTGACACATCACATCTAAACATGCTGCTCAAAGCTTACTTACCAAGAGCATTTTCTTTGCAAACTTTGACTGTCCAAGTCAGGAACTGAAGGAACTATTTAAGAGGAGAAAACATATAAAGACTTTAAAACAGAATTCAAAGCACAAAACTACTACTACTACTACTACTACTAAAAATTCAAGACAATGGATCATAGCAGAGGAAGATGAGTAGAGAACCCAGCTGTGCTCTGTGAAGTTCCACAAGGGGCACTTAGCCTACTAACAAGTCAAAAGCTGAGACCCAGGACAGGGTAATGGCTATACATTCCCTTGGACAGAGTAACAGCTCCATTTAATTTAAGGTAAATGATGACTCCAGACTTCTGGCACAGTTAGTGCAGTTCCTAGCTTGTAAAATTGGGGCACTTTAGAAAATGACTCCTTGCGTGGAAGGAATTAGGCACTCAGCCAGTTTGGACTGGACACAAATCTGCTGGCCTTTTTTGCCTCTGTTCCCATGTGGAGGCCATACCACAACTAGGCAATGTTAGGAGTCCCTGTTCAGGAAAACAAATCATTCAGGTGCCCAAAGGCAGGATCAGAATGTGCAGGAGTGGGATGACAAGACAACTTCCTCTTAAGTGTCCCTGCAGGTGTGTAACAGGAGAGCCCTTCACAATGTAACAAAAGTGTCCCTTTGACCTGGTGTGGTCTGTGGGAGGAGGCAGGATACACAGGTCAGAGCCCACAGATGCCAACCCCATCTGATAATCTCCTTCCCACACCTCTGGCCATGACAGCCATCCCAGCCAGCACATGAGGCTGAAGAGTACCTGCTGTGAGGCTGGATCCAGGAATTTGGACAATGTGGAGAGAACAGTGATGAGTGACTGTGTTTCCTTGGCGTTGAAGTCATCTTCAGCACTGCTGAGCTGGTTCACCAGGGACCTCTGGTCAGGGGAAGGAAAACAGTTCCTGAGTGTGAAAATGTGTTGCATAAGCAAATAACCAGAAGCTGCAGCAGATAAAGGGATCGGCACCAAGGAAAATCACAAAGAGTACAAAAAGAGGACTCTTGTCAAGAACAAGTGCTGATTTTTGTTAGGAGTGCTTACGTACAGGCCTGAATATGGTCAGTGTGACTTTTAGAATACTCAGGTAAGTTTATGCTCTACTGAAGAACCTAGAGTTCTGTAAATATTCATGCACTTCCACCCAGCTCTGCAGGGCACCCTGAAGAAGCTTTCCTTAGGGATCAGAAACTTTTCTGACCTGCTGGTGAATCAGTGCCACAGTTGCTATCACATACTCAACCTTGTGGTCAAGCAACAGAGAGCTTGCAGTGTTTCCTGCCAGAATCCCAAATGCTTTGGAACACTTGCAGCACACAGTGGTACTCACCTGAAACTGTCGGATCTGGAAGGCAGCTTTCTCTGTGACATTAATATCCGTTTCTTCTGCGTCACCATCAGTAATATCTGGCAGAGACAGAGAGGTGCAGAAAAAAAGCTAAATGCCAAGAGCAGAATACAGGATTTATTTCCAAAAGTGGGAAAGACTGCTCACAGCTAGAGGAGGAATACAGACTGCAGAAGCACGGTGAGTCGAAAACTGTGTTAAAGGCAAACTTCAAATAGATTAATGCTATATCAGACCCCAACTATCCTCTGCTAACAGACTGAGAGCTCTATGAAGGCAGGTAAAATATATCTCTGGAACTTGTCTCTGGTGTGAAAATCTATGTTACTAAGCCCACCTTGTTGCTGAGAGACAAGAATCAGAGCCATCTCTCCCTAGTTATGGATAAAGGATGCTGGGACCCTACCTGCCCACACATGGGTTGGAACCTGGAGGGCAGAAACCAGTGCAGAATTATACCATGTGCCTACCCAGGGCTTGCAGGAACTGGGGGATCCTGGCAGTGTACAGCTGCTGCACCGTGTTGAAGATCCGCAGCAAACCTTCCAAGCACAGAAGGGAAATGCTTTTGCCCTTCTTCTTCCCTGATTCTTCAACAACCGTGGGAATTGAAGTGTACCTCCATAGCAGAACCCTGTGGGATGGGAGATGAGATTTACTGCAGTAAAGCTGGCTGCACAGGGAAAGAACTAGATTCTACTCTTAGGACTGTATTTTTAATATAACTAAATTGGAAGGTCTTTTGCCTATAGGAAAAGGGTGGGGAAACAGATCTCTTCTAAGAAGACTTTATTTCAATGTCAGCAAAACAGCTACTGCATTCTTCCTGCACAGATAAATAATTTAATTCTTTCCAGGTGCCAAGGGACCTTCCAATCCCATTTCAAGTCCATCTTTATACACTCATTTCTTTTACCCAGCTTTCCCTCTTTCTCAGACTACCCTGACCACTGATGTCAAATCTGCCAGTGACAAAAAGAGCTTTCCTTGTGGCAGTCTGGATCTGTGAAATATCAGAATTCACTACAGGACTCTCTATAAATAAAATCAGAAAGGTAAAGGCAGGCAAAGCAAAGTAAAAAGCTGTGAGGAAAGCAAAACTGTTTGGCCCAAAGGAGACTTTACTATTTGTAGGCAAACATCTTTCTCCTGCTTCCCTAAGCCCACTTCTTCCCTTTTTTGTTCCCTCTCCTTTCTTCTCATTAGTTCTGTTGCCTGCACAGATGATCTTATTCTGTTTCAATGTCCAATCACGCAAAACATGTAGCTCACATGTAGTCCTAATGACTGCAACAAAAATAGCCTCTATTATTTGGGGCGAGACACAAAACCGGCATTATGCATGGCAGGGGTAATTTGCATTTTGTGCTCTCTGCTGACTGGGCTCTGAAAAGACCCCATGCAGATATGACCTAGATTCCAAAAGACATTTACATGGTTCACATTCTTGGATTTCCAAAGGATTAGATGCATGAATGTCTTCAAGCATCTTGCAGAAGTCCTAAACAAATGCTTTCTAAAGCTTGTGTCCCTCATACATCTGTTTTGTTCTGCAGCTCCAAGTGAATTTTAACTTTGCTGCATTCCAGAAGCCTCAAGAATCCAGTCTGTAATCATCTTACCTTCTCTGTGACAATGAGTGATGAACAAGAAGTCAGAAAGAAAGAGACTGAAAATGTTTGATGGCATTTGGTTCTTTCAGGCCAAGTTATTAAAGCTGTATCACTGACTATGGCACAGAAACTGTAGTGCCTCCACTTGATTTCTCAGGAGCACAGAGAGGCAGTGACCTCAACCCAGCAACAACAACTGTTTGAAACACTTATGGACTGCATTCTTCTTTCCAAACCCATCAAAAACCCCCCAAACGCATTGCTGATGCTTCCACATGCCACGCCGACTCACTGTGTGATTTTGCAGAGGTGCTGGAACATCTTCTCGGGGTTCTGTCCGTCTGGTCCGTCTGTCTGTCCCATCTCCTCCAGCTGCTGCACCTTCTGCAGGGCGACGCTGACAGCGTAGCGCAGGAACTCCGTGCTGGAGCGCAGCACGGCCAGGCTCTCCTCGTGGCTCTGGGCATTGTCCCTGCATGACCACGAGAGCTGTCAGACAATGGGGGATACACAGAGGAAGCTCAAGGATGGCCTAAGAAATTGAAAACTTAAATATGCACTTGTAAATGAAATCTCTGGTTGAACTCAGGGTGGGAAAGACCCTTTGTTGTGGTAGCTTGTAGAGAGCACTTGGAGGATAAAGTTACACCAGCCCTTCTAAACACATTAACACATAGTTTGAATTGATGTCTGGCTCTGCTCCACAGAGGGGCGGGACTGGACACCTCACCTGAACAGAGCTGTGAGCAGAGTAGATACAAAACCCATGGACAGGAAGCTCCGTGCAGTTTTGTTGCTCAAGGCAGATTTGTTCTTTCCAGCTTTCTCCTTCAAGATTTCAGAGAGTTTGTTGTAACATGTAAACAGGCCCAGGACATCCTCAAACTTGTTCTTACTGCAATAAAGTAGTAGAAAGCATTAATGGAGAAAATACAGTCTTGGAGTTTCCCATTTGAAGCTTCAGCTGCCAAATTGCACAATGACACTGCCCAAATGATGAAACAAAGACCTATTATATCTCCCTGCCTCCCTAAAACTGTATACCTCACCCAATCCTCCTCAACCTGCTCTTCTACAAAATGTTAGATCTCATCTCCCACAGCAAACGTCATTCCAAAGGAAAACACTCCCCAAGGCTCTCTGAATGGCTGTGCCACAAGGCACTCATGCTCAGATCACTGATTCTGTGTTGGCACTACCATCCTGTGCCGGCACTACCAGCCTGTGCCTGCAATGAGGCTGTACTCCAAAGAGCTGGGCAAATAATGGCACAGCTAGTGCTAGAGGGTAAGATTTAATGTTTTACCTGAAATTCCCAACGTTGAAATTGTACTCAATCAGAACCTCACAAATTCCCATCACCTGGATGGCATAGATGTTATTTTTCACACCAACACCAGAAGACAGCGAAAAATCTGCTGATTTATCCTGAGAGGTAAAGGAAACAAGTGAAAAATCTTTTCAAAACCTGACAAGAACTCAGCATCTTCTCCCACTGAGTCAAACCGAGAATCTGATTTACCAGTTCAAAGTCTTCCAAGTCGCTCTTGATCATTCGTCGTGTGACAGATTCTAACATCTCTTCAAAGTTTTGCTCAAATCCCACACCCTCCTCCTCCTCCTCATCTTCAGCTCCCTGGCACAGACGCACAGTGCTCTTGTACCAGGCAAGGCAGTGCTGGATGCAGCAGAGCAGGTGGGCCTGGAGGAAGCAGCCACACAGTCACACTCAGCCTCTGAGCAGGAGGTCCCTGGCAGAAGTGGACATGGGCCAGACTGTTATGGTGGGATGCAAAGAGCTGGAGCTGTCTTTGGAGCTGCCTTGAGTCTCAAGGAAGTGCCTCATTCTCAAACTGAGGGGATCAGTAATCCCACACACAATCCCACTCACAGCTACCCAGTTCCAGCTTCAGACAGCGCTCTCTGCCGAGCTTTTCTAGATGGGATGTAAAGACTTAACTCTCACTGCTCCCTCCAAACAACAACCTCAGGTGCTGAAGGAGATGGAAAGGGAATTTCCAAAGGGACTCTCACTCCAGCTGAAGTGTCTGCTACCTTTCTGGGTGTACTACTGCACACAAGCTTCCTTAGGGGGAAACAAAATCATTAATTTGAATTTATTCCCTTGGAAATCCAACAAGTCGTTGAGGTCTCACCTCCAACAAATTCAAAGGAGCAAAACCAAAGGGCAGTTTCTTCCCCCTGCTACGCACACACACTGCATAACTATTTTATGTGGAATTAAGTTAAAGGAGGGAAAAAAAACCCCGCAGGGTGAACTCAATAGAGGATAACAGAAGTACACTATTCCTAGAGCATTTTTCACACAGGTCCCCACAACCACCATGCTTGGGGAGCTCTAATAAATAGCCTGAGGCAGGGGTGAGATGCCCAGCTCTGTTGCCATTAAAAGAATCTCCCCAGGCTAAAAGAGACTGAAGAAGCACAACGTATTCAGCTCATGTAGCAGGACAACTAAAATGCTAGTAACAGATGAGCTTGCAGCTGTGGCCAGCCAATATAGCTCTTACCAGTGGTTCTTGCAGAAAGATTTGATCTCCTTGAGCCATAATACATCCCTCCAGTTTGAGTGGAGGCAGGAGGTCTGGCTGGGGCAAGTAATACTGCTTTATCTGTCACAGAAAACAAGAAACAAAAATAACCAGTTACTTGGTAACTGAGCCTCTTAGGATGTTTGAAAACAGAGTATAATAATCTTTGTACCCCATTCTAGAGAGCAAAACCTGGCACTGTGATAATGGGACTGCACAAGTACACCAGCCACGTCATCTGCTCTACTGGTGATTAAAATCCCTTCTTGAGTTGCTCCTGTGCCTCAGCCAGGACACGTCACTGCCCTAAAACAAGATTAGCTGACCACTTGCTGTTGTGTTGCCTCAACAAGTAACATCACTTGCACCCCACCTGCAGTGTTACCCCTCCTTTAAACAGTGAGGATCAATAACTGCTGCTGCTATAGAAAGTTATAGATACATAATGATGCTAAAAAATTTTACACATTCACACCAACTTCCTATTTAGTGCCCTGTGTTACCCAAAAACTGTCTTGACTCTGTTCATGTTCTTTTCTCAGACCCTATACTGTCATGGGAAACTGGAATTAGTCAGCATGAACTCTATGGATGATTAAAGGGAAGAAAATTACTTGTCTCAAAGAAAGCACAGCCTGTCCAATGGATTGAGGAAATGTGATTGTCTTGTTGCCATGAGCAACACTGCTGGGGGATGAGTTAATCCTCCCAGATCCTACATGGACTTGGGTATTCTCCCGATGGGAGGACAGCAACAATAATAACTGTGTCAGCACATATCCTTGGGGAAGTATGGGAGGGTAACTGCTGTGCACTGCTAAGGAACAGGGAGAGCACAAAGAACTTCTCTGGGCTCACACTTCCCACAGCACCTAAGAACTGAAGGGTTGGAAAGAGCTCTAAGAGATCCTTCCTCTTCCATCCTATAACAGGATATGAACCTGTCTCCAGACGTTTACCTCTGCTCTCTCAGCACAGCAGGGATTTGAACACCTCTTTAGGGAAGTGTCACAGCACTCAAACATGTTTCTAGTGTGAAGGAGAACCATTTCCCCAATATTTAACCTGAACTGTCTGCCATACTGGTTGAAGGGCAGAATTCTTAGAGTCCCTGCAGCCCCATCACAGAGCAGGACTTTACCTGGGACAAGAGTGTTTCCATTATCGAGCTGGCCAGCTGGGAGTTCCTGCGAAGGACATCATAAAAACCCTGGAGACAGGAAGGAAGGACAGGTTGGCTGACACAGCACAGAAAATGAACCACAGGCATAATAAGTTGGCGTCATAAGACAGCAACGACACTTTGGCACTGCAAGGAACCATGAGGAAGTAACAATGTGCTCACTGTAAAACTCCATACCTGGCAAGGCAAAGGCACCACAGAAAGAAGGTATGAATCAGAGAGAGTATGAATTTCCTCAAGGGGCCCTCTCACAAGCTGTATCTCCCTAGCAGCAGTGGCAGCAAGCCCAGAGTGACTTTCACTGCTATTTAACGCCAGTATAAGATCCAACTTCAAACTGTGAAATCCTGCTTCAAAGGCAAAACAAGCCAGTGGGGAAACTGTAGGAGGCAACAAATCCTGCAGACTGAGAAAACTCAGTGGATGGATAAAGCAAGCACAAGTTTTCTAGCAACAGTGACGAGTGCACCCAGAACGTGCAGCTCACCAAAGGTCAATCCAACCCAAGACAAGAAGGAAACAAAATGTCTCTGACCTGTACAGGCTTTTATCCTCAAGGTGATATCCCATGGTTATAACACAACCTAAGATATGCACCCAAAAGTGGCCCTTTATAACAGGCGCGTCACAACAGACCTAAGGACAGCCAAGCTTTTATAGAAACTTGGAAAGGAAGAGGAGAAAAGACAGATCCCTGATGCAGTCTCTGAGGAATTTTCTCCATACTCTCCAGACAGGGATTCTTTGGAGCCCATAATTAACTCTCAACAGCTCCACATCTACCCAATGCCTGTTATAACACTCCTCCTCACAGGGCATCAAAGATGCTTCCCATTCCCTAGGCCCTACCACAGCAAGACAGACTTTGACACATTTTTGCTCTTAAACAATGCATGAGCTGAAGAAGACACATCAACAGGTCTCTGGGTTTATAATGGCAAAAAAAAACCCCAGCAGCAGCAGGAGTGAAAACATGTTACACATGTCCCATGAAGAACAAAACTGAGCTGAAAGGCTGTTTTTCACAATAACATGATTGTTATTTACCTGGGGCTAGAGAAGAGACCACAGAAGGGCTTGTGGCTGTTTAAGAGACAGAAGAAACCATGTTTACCTCATATAACATGAGTCGAACGTCTGCTTGCTGGCTCAAACATCGCCTCAGGCTGCCCAGGATTTCCAGGCAGAAGGCCTCATTAGCTGCAGAATTATAGCAGGTGTGAACATCTGCCTGGACCTGAGAAGGAACATTAGTCACATTATACTGACTACAGTATCACAATACAGCAGCAAGGTGATAAGGGTCTGGCCCCTGAACAATCAGTGAGATAGTCCTTGTGCTGCCAGGCTCCTCACCATTGTCATGGGGCAGTGGGAATGCTCCCCAGAACACTGGTGCTCTAAGGGAGAATGACTGAGAAGCAACACCTCTAGGCCAGCTTCTCTTTGCACATTGCACTTCCCAAAGCTTTCCTTCCAGGAAGGAAATCCCTACTGGATTGCCAGGACTAATCCTTAGTAAAGCTGTATTTCCATCCTGGGGGGACACTCCCCTTTTTGAGTTGTTTCAAACAGTGCAAATTAGACACCAGACTGTCTCACATGTCCACACAGGGACTGCAGAACAGCACTCACCTGCGTGGCACCAATGGCCTGGCTGCACTGGGAAGAGGACAAGCTGCCCAGAACCTTAAAATTTCTTAACAGGAGCAAAAAGCCAGCGACTGCAGCTTTACGAGCATCAAGCTGCCTGGGAATCAGGATGGGAAAGAGGGTTACATAAGGAAATATGGAAGCAAGAAGCTCAGAAGCACATAAAGTATCAACTCAGCAATGAAAAAAAGCCCACAAATACAGAGCGACTGGGCCCTGTACAATTGTATTTCCCAAAAGGGCAGTACAGTACCAAGCAGCCAAGAGCTTGGCAGTTTGCTAGGAACTCCCCTGCTCTACACTCTCACAATATTCAATTTCCTTTCTGTCCTTACCATGCTCACACTCAGGGAGAGCTCAGGCCAAGACACAAGTACTAAATGTCTCTTGAAAGTTGGGAGAGTGTCACAGACCTCAGAGCTGGAAAATTCCTAACAAAAACCTGGTGTTTTGCTTTGCTCAGAAACCCCAAGTCTTTCCCAAGACCAAGTCCCTTGCTTTGGATAATAATCCTAGATTTTGAATTCTATATTCATAACCAGGTCAACAAAATCCAGTCTACAATCACAGCAGGATGGTTTGCTCAAAGCATGACCAAGACCAACACCTTGTAAGGGATCAGAGGGAACGTGGCAGCCCAGCATTCAGATCAGTGGCTCCTCCCAGACTCTCCCTGGATGTACTCAGCTGTGCTAGACACACGTTGGAATTGGTTTTAGTTTTGCCTATGTATCTGGAGTTCCCAACAGCTTTCTGAACTGTTCAAAGCCTATTCATTCAGCTGGGGGGTTGGGATTTGTGTCTCAGCTCAGTGGATCTGTGACTGTACCACAATTCCAGGGTAAAGGAACAGGAGATGTCACTATCTAGTTATGGGAAGAACACTGTAAGAAGATAGCCAAAATAAAATGTACTTCTGCTCCAAAACCATAAATGAGTTGTAGAAATTTTTTCAAAGTATCCCCTCCCCAGCTTACCTGGAAAAGATAGCTTTTTGGAGAACAAGTATCAGGGAGTCCCTCACTGACATGCTGACTTTGAGCAGAGGCTGGAAAGGAAAATAACCTTTGGAGGGAAAAGCACTAAGGCATGCCAAGCCCTTGGGGCATATGAGCTCATCTTCCTCAGGCCCATCTGGCCCTGCATTTCCAGCACTGTCGTCAGTACAGTAGGAGAACCAAAACATTTAAAAATAGACAAGAAAACCCATAGAGCTGTGGCAGTGAGACACTTTAGCAGGTTAGTGAGGACACAGTGCAAGGGTTTGGGAAAATAACTGTTATCCCCAGGTTGGACAAAGCAGGTAAAAGTTAAAACACCAGGGCAATATCTCAGCCCAGGCAGAGAGGAATACTGACATGGAGCTTAGAAGGAGAAAAATCAATGTGACAGCTACAGCTGTTCAGCTAAACATTATAGACTTAGTTTTCTATAGGGTGCAGCATCTGGGCATCTTCCAGATGAAAGGTCAGTACAGAACAGTTCTGGTCCCATGCCAGACCACACTGTATGATTTTTGCCAGAGGGCACATGCAAATCCATGCTTGAAGAACAGTTCCATGCTACACAGAACAACCCACAGCAGAGAAACCAAGGCTTATTTTGTGAGGAGGGTTATCAGATCATGCATGTAATTGTGGCCCAAAGCTGTCACTGGAAATGAACTAGCAAGGATATCCACGGAGAAATGCAAAGCTTTACCTGTACTGCCCGGAGGAGCCCTTGCACTGTGTCAATGGGCAGAAAGGACAAATTGTCAAAGGTCTCTGTGACTTTGGAGGATGAAGTCTGAAGCACGAGAGGAGCAGACACAACAATATTGGACAACAAGTCTGAAAAATAAAAGGACAAAAAGAACAGCTGATGCCAAGGGGCCAGAAAAGCCTGAGCAGAAGATGTCTGTAGAGCTAACAATTACAGACTAATCATGATAAGACAAGCATTGAAAAACTGAGCCTACTGCAGGCACCAAGTGTTAAAATGCTCCCAGCCCAGCTGAAGGGCCTCACCCCAGCAGAGGGCACTGAGGTGTAAGGGAAGAGGCCACAGCACCGACATCCCAGCAGTCCCAGTGGCTCCCAAGCCCAAGGATGAGGAGAGGCAAGGCTGGGAACGTGGAACAGGCAACTGACTGATGATTTTGACTTTCTGTGCGTCAGCTGTTCCATGGCAACTGACTGCAAACATATTTTTCACCTGTGATGAATACAAGGCAATCTGATGCAGCTGATACCTCAGTCAGAGGAGAAGCAACAACTGATTTTCTTGGCTTCAGGTCACTTCAGCAGGAGCTTCAGAAACCAAATCTCATCCTGGGCTGCATCAAAAGCAGCTTGGCCAGCAGGTTGAGGGAGGGGATTCTCCCCCTCTACTCCACTCCACTCCACTCTGGTGACAAACCCCTTGGAGTACTGTGTCCAGCTCTGGGGTCCTCAGCACAAGCAGGACAAAGACCTGATGGAGCAGGTCCAGAGGGGCACAAAAATGCTCAGAGGGCTGGAGTACCTCTGCTGTTGAGATGGGCTGAGAGAGTTTGGGTTGGTCAGCCTGGAGAAGCAAAGGCTTTGGGGAGACCTTGTGGTAGTCTTTTGGTACTCAAATCGGGTTTATAAGATGGGGACAGACTTTTTATCAGTAGCTGTTGTGATAAGAGTAGGGCTAATAGTTTTAAACTAAAAGAAGGTAGATTCAGAGTGGATATAAAGAAGAAATATTTTACAGTGAGGGTAGTGAAACATTGGCACAGGTTGCCCAGAGAGCTGGTGGATGCCCCATCCCTGGAAACATTCAAGGTCAGGTTGGACAGGGCTCTGAGCAACCTGGTCTAATAGAAGATCTCCATGTTCAGTACAAGGCAGTGGACTAGATGACCCTCAAATGTCCAATCCAAGCCAAACCCAATTCTGTGATTCTATAATGTGTTTTGAGGAGCTATGTTGTGACTGCCCACAGAGCAGAGCACATTTCTCTCTTTCCTGTTACCTATGAAGTGGCTGACAGGAGATGCTGCTTTGGTGAGGACTCTGTTCAGGACCTGCTCAAGAATATCACTTCTGATGGGCTCATGGACCTGAAAGAGAAAGAACAATAAATGCAAATCAAAACCTTTAAGATATTCCTGTACTTCACAGCACAGGCATTGTACAGTACAAAGCAAATCCAGATCTGACAGGTAAGCAAGGATGGTCACCAGAAGTCCCCTTTCAGCTAAATCCACAGATTGATTCAGATTTCATCCCAGGAGAATGAGAACCAGCACATCAAGGCACACACAGTACACTCAGGACATAATGGTTCCAATCATATATGGGATGAAAATTTACCAGTTTGGTGAAGATGAATGGGTTTCAATCCCACTTTGTCAGATTTTATTTGTACCTCTGAATTTCTCTACCTCTGCAGTTTCTTGGAAACTGTAAAAGGGATTACACAAGTATCACGACAGCTGGAACAGATTAGAATTAGATCTTCATGAGGATGGCCTCTCCCGGCTGGAAAGGGGCAAATAGAAGACAAAACCTAGTATTGTTTGCAAAACACTCACAATGGATATAGCAGACAAGCTTTTGACACCATTTACCAAGAGAGAATAAGAAGAGAGTTGTTCTTCCCCCACCAAAAAAATACCTCCAAAACATACACTACCTTAAACGTTTCCAGCAGGATACTTGCTCCCAGTCTGCAAGCCTGCTGGGCTGGCAGTTTTGAAAGGCCATAACTGTTATCAGCAGCTTTTCCTCCAAAGGGCTTTTTTGGTTCATAGGATTCCATTAGGCTGAAGCCAAGATCCACCAGGCCCTGAGTAACATGGTCCCAGCCAAACGCACTGAGGAAAACATGGAACAGACCAGGAAAGAAACAGTCATAGAAAAGTTTAGATTAGAGCAGAGGTAAAATCTTCTGCAGTCATTCCAGGGTACAAAGCAGCAGTGAGAGACACTTGGTGACAGCAGGGAAGATGACATCCCTCACAACCCTGTGACTGTCTTTGGGCTGAGGGACAAGGGTTCAGCACATCTCTGCACTCCTGGTTCTCCATCAGAATTCCTTTCCAGCCCAAAGGTTCCCTTGCCATGGGGAATGATGTGCCCTCAGGTCTGACCTGAACAGCAGGCTACAGCTGGGATGCATGAGTATCCTACTGATGCCAAGATCTTCAAGTTGGAGAGAAAGAGAAGAGGAATGCCTCCCATTAAACTAAAGGACAACTGGTGACAGGCCAGAGCTATCCCACAGGATGTTTGAAGGACTAACCAGTGAACCAGATTAAACACTGAACCTATTCCTCATCCCTTGATCAGAACACAAACTACAGCCAGCAGCATGACTCACACTGCAGATTAGGCCCTGATCAGTTTAGTCCTTTGTACCACCAGACCCTGAGATTTGAGGTAGAAGGAGCACATTTATACAGCCGCATGTTGTTGGGTTTTTTTTTTTAATTCGCTAATATAAAACTGGGATAAAACCTTTGGATTTTGACACTGATCCCTGCCAGCACGTGGTCAGAAGTATTTAGCATCCCAGAGTGTTTTAGCAAGGCTGAAACTCACCCCACTCCCAAAGCCCACTGAATGTTCTGCAGCACGTGGCAACAACTCACCTATTTTTCACCACTTCCAGAATGACAGCAGTTATGTCATACTGTTGAGGAAACAAATCCTGCAGAAACTTGGAGGCCTGAAGGAACTGCAGGTCCTTGCAGCTTCTTGTGATTGATGTTTTCAAGAAATCAAATATCTGGAACATAAAATCATTAAGTGTGAGGAAATGATCTTTGAAATGGGACCTGTATAGTCTTGGGTATATTCCAGTAAGAGCACCAGCCAGACACAAGTTCCACTGCAGCCTGCCAAAAATCTTAACTCACTTCTTTGTCAGGACAAATACACCAGTCTCATTAAGTGCCTCAAGGAGGGTGTCTTGCTGCTAGATGCTCTTCATGTGGCCACCACAGAGCCAAAACATGAGAAAAATAAGACCTCTTTTCTTCTCATCCTACAACACCAACCCACAGGAATCACTGCTCTGGAAAATTGTGATATTGCCCTGGGGTCTTTTACAGCGTTCAGTAAAGTACAGCACACCAATGATCTAATTGCCTACCCACAAGCATCCTGAAACCATCTTAAGCCTAATTCTGATGGGACTCTGACCTAATCATGCTTCCTTTCCTCTACAGGGAGTGCAGAGTGCATCCCCATGGAAGTTCTCTGCAAGCTTTTCAAGCACATACCTGCTCTTGCAGTCTGTGTTTCACAGCAACTGACAGCAGCAGAGCCACGCTGAAGGGACACAGGGCTCTCCCAGAGTCTTTCTGTTGCTCAGTCTAGGAAACAGAAAGGAGCAGTGAGAAAGCTTGTTATCTTCAATTGAAACACCCTGGAAATTCAGGAAGCCATCAGGCACATGTCTCTTCAAATATCACAGCACTCGCTAAAGAGAACATGACTGCAGACATAAAAATCATTAAATCCTTTGTCCAGATAATAAACTAAGTCTTTAAACCCTGCTTCAATATCTTCAAGAACAGTGTCTGCTCCATCTTTGCCATACCTTCAGATGTCTAATTAGCTCCTCACCCAGGTCCTGGTCCAGGTTGATGACAGAAACAATGTGGAGAATAACGGTGCCTTCCACGTGGCGGAGCTGGTCCAGGGGCATTGTGGCCACCTCAAGGTCTGCTGACCTGTAAGTTTTACCAGCAAATAAGGAGCCATCAAAAGCCAGAAATCATTCCTTATGGATCAAGGAGGATGTTCTTGTACAAGGTTTAACTGTGCAAATTCAAGGAGCCCTGGACAGGACCACTATGACTACAAAGACCCAGGTAGTAAAGAAAGGGGGTGACAGAGCAAGAACTTACTGTGGAATCCTCTGTTCTTCCTTCTGTCTCTTATCCAGCTGATTGAAAAAACTGATGATTCCTTCCAAAACAGTCTTCTTACTGCCCTGCAAAGCAGGACATTGCATTAAGCCACTGCAGGGCCTACAGTATCCCAGAGAACAGTACTCTATTCTCACACCTATCACAAATCTCAGGGTATCCATTTCTCTCCATAAATTGCTATGGCAAGGGAGGGCTCCTGTATGGCTCATTTCCAGATTTTCAGTTTTCATATTTCTTTAGACTGCACTTATTTCTTTTGACTGCATTATTGAAGAGCTGGAAGAAACTCAAGCTCTCAGATATTCTGATTGTCTTTTCTTTCTTTTTTTTTTTTTTTTGAAGTTGCTATTAATTAGAAAGGATCCTTTATGTTTTAATCAATTGAGAAGGCTTTCAAACTCCTAACCTTAAATCTAACAATACCTTTTGGCCAGTGGACCCAAATGACTCTCTATAACACACACATAATTTGTCTTTGGATCATTTTGGCATTGACTCGGTCACAAATGAAGCAAGCAAAAGAGCCAGATCACCCTGTCAAAGGGCAGAGATGTTCCTGGCAGTCTCTGCTCTGGAGAAGAGCACAGGAGATGACACATTCTCAGTACAAGTCAGACTACAGCCCAGTAGACAATGATAGTGCTTGAGCTATTATTGCAGCATGCAGATCACAAAGAGTGAGCAAAACCACAACCAATCCTCTCTGCTGCCTGCTAGGTCTGTGCTCATCCCTAATTTCCCAAAGGTTTGCTTCTTTTCCCACAAGGAAGACCAAAATCCCATCTTTCTCTGAGCAGTCAGCTTCTTCAGGCTAGAGGGAGTTAGAGGAAACAAAACCTACTGATGTCCCATTGTGTCCCTACAGCGTGGTTTGGGAACAATCAGAATCCCTTTCAAAATCCAGACTATAAATCAGCCTGGACATTTTTTTTCTGATGGAATAAACTTGGGGGAAAGCCAGCTCCCATGAGCTTTTACCTTTGCAGAAAGCAGCAGCAGCTGATAGACCAGAGGGGGAATTTCCTGCAGGTCTAATTTGGAGAACATCCTAAGGACCTTTTCCACTACAAACTGCAGCTCCTCTCCTGATAGAGGAATATCCCTGTTGAATCAAAGACTTTTTTTCATTAGTATATTGCTTATTTGCCAAGGCTCACTCACACATGGAATAAAAAACATGATGCCATTCCCAGATGTGTTTTGGATCCAGTGGATCCAGTGTGGATGCTCACTGACCAACCATCCATGGTGCTGTGCCTGGTATGGTCAGACCTCCTATCAGCACTTGCTCCAAACTGCTTGTGAGACTGCACGAGACAACAACACAAGGCAGTGTTGATGGTGAAGGGAAAAAGAGTTACCTGAACATGTTGGCAAGATGTATTACACACTGAGGATCCCACCTGGTAAAACAAAAAGATGTTGGAAGATTGAGAGCAAGCAGGATTATCATTTAGCTCTTCCCTCCTCCACAATCATTCAATGTCACCATTTCCCTATTACATTCTGATACTAAAATAAGAAGTCAGATTTCCACCAGAGATCATCATCAACAACCCAACCATCCATAGTTACATAATTCTGAACAGCCCCAGCCTCTCTAATAACAAATCCAGAAAAGGAATAAAAACAAGCACTTCCTGAGACCAGTTCATGTAACAGCCTCGCAAGATCTAAGAACAGGGTGCTCCCTTGCCTTCCAAGCCAGAGAAGACACTGTCACAAGAAGGCACAGATTCAAGGATGACAAGACACACAACTCATGGTGGTGCCTTTTTCCAAGCATAATGTGAAACACAAGGTTTTGCCACGTAACCAAGAGCTGACAGATGTACGTACTTGCTGGAGCAGAGGGTATTTATGAGCTGTTTCTTAAACTCTTCCCCATTCAGTTCACCTGAAAAAGCAGAAGTCTTAGAAGCTGATTCCAGAGGAAGGGAGGACAAGCTGCAGAGAAGCAGCTGATAGGAGTTACCTTTCCCGTAAGCCAGGTTCTCCTTGGAACTGGCCAGTGCCGTGAGAACAGTGGAAAACAGCTCCAAGGATTTCCCGTTGGTCAGGCTGCCCCCTTTAATAACCTCCACAAACAGGTTGGCAAGCTCTGCCAATGCATGGCCTGGCAGCTGGCGGGCCTGGGAGGACACACAGCAGGAGAGAGCCTGAGGCAGTGCACAGAATTCCACATACATTTCCAAACTGTGACCAAAACCCGGCAGAAGATGAAATTTCTTACAGTGAAATGCTCCCTTTTAAAGGAGAGTTCAGCCCTGAGATCTCTGTTTTGTACTGTTCTTCATAGAACGGAGCAATAAATCAAGATGACGTGATTATAGGTTTAGAATTTTGAGCCTAAGACTAAATACCTAAAGATAATCAAATTCACACATGGAGCCCATTCCAATACCAGCTAACTTAATCTAGGGAAAATCCATCGAAAGGATACAACTAATTTTCCTCAGTGGCGTAGTGAATTCTCAATTTACACATTAAATGATTTTCCTCAGTGGCGTAGTGAATTCTCAATTTACACATTAAATGATACTCAGCAGAGCCCAGGAAAGCCAGCCCAAAGGAGCTTTACCTCCAGCATCAGCAGTCCTATGATTTCAGACACCTTGCCCAAATGCAGGTCCCCTGACTCCACTAGTGGGACGCAGTGCTTGTAAACCTGGAGCCTCCTGAGAACACCACTTCTCTGGGAACAGGGGGAGCCTTATAGCAAGCAAATACAGGGACAAAAGAATGGGGAAAAAAAAGTTAGGCAAGTAACAACATGTTGCTAAACTACAGGAAATCAGCAGGAATAAAATATCACCTGGCTGCAACTTCCTGTTATCTGACAAAATAAATAAAGAAAACCCCAGAGCACAGGAAATGAGATACTTGGATAAAGCAGTCGGCCACGCTGTTATCACACCCTGTGTATCACTCAACCTGCTGCCGGAGATCAGGAAGTGTCAAAATTTTGAGAAGAACCAGCTTGGCAATTAGCTCTAATATGGCCAGCTCAAGTCCTACTGTAAGGTACCTAAGGGCTCTCAAAAGTAAATCGCACTTACCACGGGCTCATCACAACTCTAGGCCAGTTTGCTATCTCTTTGGATGTCGTGTTTCCCTGTGACAGCCCTGACGAGCGGGTTTTTTACCAGAAGTGACACTTCCCTGTGCTGCTGAGCACGGGCTGCACCCAGCAGGGCTGGGGGCCGCAGCCCCCCGAGCGCAGCTCACACAGCACCCACCTTTGAAGATGCCTCTCAGCAAAGCCGCCGTCTCCCTCCCCTTCAGGGCCTGCCTGGTCACCATGTCGCCCAGCTGCAAGAGAAGGGGACGCTGTGAGCCGCCCCCCGCCCGCGGAGCAGCCCCAGCGGCGCATC
>VZTZ01041457.1:663034-706521 GCA_013400955.1 Drymodes brunneopygia
CGGCCCCGCGCCCCTCGCCCTCCGCCAGGTTCTGCAGGGCCTCCTGCAGCCGCTCGGGGCTCTCCTCGGCCGCCAGTGACAGGATGCGCTGGGCCATGGGGCCGTGGGACCGCCCGGGATCGCCGGGCCGCAGCTCCGTCCCCGAAATTCCCGCCCGGAAGCGCCCGCGCGTCACCCGGGGAACAGCGCCCGCCCCGCCGCGCGCTTCCCGCCCCGCCGCCCGCGGGGCCGCGGGTTCGAGTCCCGCGCGGTGCAGGAAGAGTGGGGGATGAGTAGTGTCACCGAGTGACAGCGTGGGTCAGGCTGGAAGGGACCGCAGCGGGTCACCTGGCCCAGCCTAGAGCACATGGCGCAGCATGGCAGCCAGGTGTTTCTGGAATGTCTCCGCAGCCTGTGTGGGCAGCCCATTCCGCTGCAGGTCCCTGCCCAGCGAACAGGTTAATGGAGAGCGGTGCAGGCACGTGGGGTGCAGGCACGTGCGGTGGGCAGCAGGGGCTACCGGGGCATTTGGCACAAAGTGCCCATTCAGGGCCACCCCGCATCAGCAGCGAGTGCCACCCACGTGGGGTTCAGATACATTAGAGTAAACCCCTTAATTCCCGGGGACACGAGGGGTGGCCTGGAGCGTACCAGGAGGTGTAGCCCGCCTTTAAGCAGCGGGATTTGGCCAAAGGATCCGGTGCCAGCACAACGTGGGAGCTTTCGCAAGCCCAGTGCTCACGTGGAGCGGGAGGTGATGCTGCTGAGCGGGGGCAGCGGGTTTGGCATGGGGCTGTGGGGAGGGAGATAACCAGGCCTGGGGGAGAGATGCAATCAGGACTCTCTCACAATATATCAAGGTAAGACCCCATTGGAGCTGCCAGCCCTTTCCTTGAGACCCATTTACCCAGGATAAAACACTCGTTTTGTGATGCCAGGGGTTGCACATGTGTCTGCAAAACTATTTCAACTGTGATGACCATGCTGACCATGATGCTCAGGTGGCTCAGGGATCACAAGTTCTCTCTGCCACCCCAACAGAACATTATTGGGTATATTTGGGAAACCTCGTGCTGATGATGTACCCCTGTTATGCACTGTCTTGTGCTGAGCTGCACACAAAGGTCCAACGAGCTGTAGGAAGGAGCAGAGCCTTGCTCCAGGGCTGGTGTGGAATGGGGATGGGAGGGTTGGAGGTCTCCTCTGAAGAGCAGTGACAGTGCCTCTGGCCACAGCGGCATTGCTCGGGGTTTTGGCACAGGTCCCAATTTTCCCTCAGCAGCATCCTTGCCTTTCATCTGGAGTCTCGTGCCTTACTCCTCCTCCCTCCCTCCCATCGGGGTCTCAGCTCCGCTCGCAGGACAGCCCTGTGTGGAAACCAAATCCGTAAATCCCAGAGGCATTACAAAACATGCCTTGTGTAAGCCCCTTCAGCCCTGCTCTGGTGCTTAGCCCGGCCCTGCCACCTCCCCAAAATCCCCATCGTGGTAAGAGCCTGGCCGAGGTCCTCTCCTGGGCTTGAGCACAGCTCCATCCTCACCACATCCTCATCCAGCTCTCATAACCCTTGACCCAAAGAATTAAGGCTGCAAGGGCTCTCCTGCCCTACATAGCTTCAGCATGCTGGGGCATCCCAGAAACCCCATTTTGCCATCCTGCAGCTCCCACATGTGGACTCACCTTTGTTTCTCCCACATCCTGGGGCTCCCCTCCCTTATGGGTCTGCAGCATCTCCATGAGGGTGGAATGGGTTCCAGTTCCCAGAGCTCCAAGCAGGTAATCATCACTTGAGGGCACTGTAAAAATTTTGCCCATTTTTTAAAATTTATTTTAAAAGCTGAAAGAGGCCTCGTATGGATGCTGGTTTGGGAGACCTTGTAGGGGAGGAGTTAGAGACCCCCAGGAGCATCCTCTGCCACAGACCCATCTCACAGCCAGACCCTGCCCACACAGCCAAATGCACAGCAGGGTTTTTGGGGCAGAAGCTGGGGAAGAGACTTGTCCTGCTCACCCGGGGAGCAGGCTGGGATGGCAGGCTGCCCACCACCTGCCTCTGCCCCTGCCCCGTGCTAATGAGTGAGTTACACAACAAGGAGCTTTTATACTTTGTTAATCGGGTCCGGCATCCAGCCCGCCTCTCCACGCACGCTCTGGCTGGCGGTGGAGCCCCAGCTCCCTCCTTCCCTCTCCTCAGTTGCCTTTTGTAATGTTTTAATGGGGTTTCTTCCCTAGGCTGTGCTGAGTTAATTACAAAGCTGCAGTGAGTTGATGCCTTGTGACGGTCTAATCCCAACCCGGTGACTCTACAAAGCTTTCGCCCGGCTTCCTCGCTGCTCCACTCCGGCCTCGCTGTCCCTGCATCCATCTCGGCTCCGTGCACTGACCTTCTGTGGACAGTTCAGCTTTTCCTCTTCCTGGTGAGTATCCAGGACATTTTTCAACTGAAAGAACCGCATTGAAGACCGTCATCCAGCCCTCGCTCAACCTGGCACCTCCAGAGCTTGAGTTGGTTTTAGTGCCTGGAACAAGGGAAAGCCTATCCCTTCCCCAGGAGGTGGAGGGAAAGAGGATGCCCCTGAGAAATGGCTGAGCTGGAGCCAAGCATCCCTCACACAGCCTGGGCTCAGAGCTGCTGCTGCAGCCAGGCAGGGGGAGATGCTGGCAGTAGGATGAAGGCAGCCCTCCTCCTCATGGATGAGAACAAGGTGTTTCACCCAGACTGCACTGGAAAGATGCTGAGAGGCTTATGGTCCAGCCTTGCAGTGAGACTTGAGAGTCTGGGAAACACTTCGGGGATAATTATTTATTTTGGGAATATTATTTATTTTTGTGGTAGAAATAAAAGGATGAGCTGGCTGCCTGGCCAAAGCTGGATGCTTGCCTCTGCCCATATGAAGGTGGTCTGAGGCAGAACAGTGCTGGGAGAGCACAGTCTGAGATGCCCCCAGCCCAAAGAGGAAAGGCAGAGTGAGAAAAACATGAAGGTGTCAGGTGATCAAGACACAGAATTTTAAACTGCTTTTGCAAACATCCATGGCGTTTCCCCAGGCTGCTCAGCCTCCACAGGCAGGCAGAGATGCAGGCAGTAGGTGATGGAGCTGGGGAGGGTTGGGGGTGTCCTCTGGACACCCACTTCTGCCCCTATCTGAGCAAGATGGGCAGGGAATGGGGCATAAGGGAGCCGCGGAGACCTTTTGGATCTATGCTGATTCCTCCTTCCCTCTGCCAGTGTCCTGCTGCCAACAGAGGACAGAGGACAACATGTCTGCAGTTGTGAGTACTGTCCCCACACTGCCCCATCCTCTGGGCTCTGAGCCACCCCTCCTTGCAGTGCTGGGATGGGGTGCACAGGGTGCACCTGAGTCCAAGCAGCACAGAGTCCATCCCTATCCCACTGCACCCCTTTGGGTGCATGTGTGGAGCCTCTCCCCTTCCCCAAAGCTCCCAAGGATACTTGCAGTGGAGCAGGGAGCTGGGGGGCTGTCTGGAGAGCCCCCACATGCTCTCTTTCCCCCCAGACGGGCACGTTCCGAATCGTGTCGGAGGAGGAGCAGGCGCTGCGCACCAAGCTGGAGCGCCTCACCACCAAGGACCACGGCCCCGTCTTTGGGAGGTGCGAGAAGATCCCCCCACACACCCTGCAGAAGGTGAGGCGGCTGTGGGGAATGGGGGGCAGGTGCAGCTCGAGGCTCCTGCTCCTTCTCAGGGGCCAGAGGAGACCCTTGACTGGCTCTTGCACTGGGGGGGATGCACTCACCAGAATGTCTCCAAACTGGGGACTTGAGTGACCCTGCCCTCCCTATGCCGGGATGCTGCAGGGAGTTTTACTGTCCTCCCCTAGTTTTTGGGTGCCTACACAACCCTTGGGGTGTTTTAGAATGTGTGTGTAGCATCACTGGGTCCCCTCTCTGCTGCCCCCAGGCAAAGGATGAGCTGAACGAGACGGAGGAGAAGCGGGAGGTGGCGGTGAAGGCGCTGCGGGAGCTGGTGCAGGAGCGGGCGGGCGGCGAGGACGTTTGCCAGAAGGTGGCCGAGAAGGTGCAGGGGAAGGACGACTCCTTCCTGCTCCGCTTCATCCGTGCCCGCAAGTTCGATGTCCACAGGGCCTATGACCTGCTGAAAGGTGGGGAGGGGTCCTGGGCTGTGATGCTGGGTGAGGATGGGGGTACACATCCCCCAGCAGCTCCCAGTCTTGTGTCGATGCCTCCAAGCCCAGACCGGGCTGTGCTGGCAGGGCAGGACCTTGACATGGAAAGGGGATGAAGAGAGGGGATGAATAGAAAAAGTCAGGGTTGAGGGACTTGGAAAGAGTTGGGATGGGAAAGGAAATAAATGAGGGTGACACCAGGCATCCTGCAACACCAAGACAGTCCCATTCCTTGCAAATTTACCCAACCAAAACGGAAAAAAACCCCTCATATTTGGTGGTGGTTTTGTTTGTGCAGCAAACCCAGCTGGCTTGGGCTGCATCCCCTTGAGACCTCCATGCCCTATACATGTCCTGGACTCCCCCCTCTGTACCCCTGTAAGGAGCCAGTTCTGTGCCCTCCTGATGCTTGTGTGCATGATGCCTGGGGGGCTCTGCACCCCTGGGGCACCTCTAGGTCTGGGGACAGGTTGGGGTGCTTGTGGCACCCTCTCCCCACACTAACAGTGACCCATAGGGATGGAGGGGGAGCAGAAGGGCAGCCCAGAGGGTGGTTGCTGACTGGAACCTGCCTGGCTCCAGCTCTGCTCTTCTTTGTGTCAGCTTGGGGGATAATGAGTTGTAATTATCAGTGCTGGCTCCCAGACGAGCTGTTTTGTTTGCCTGCATTTTCCCAGGATGAAATTCCTTATTTTGTGCCTGCAGGGTGCCAAGAGAGGGAAGATGGGGGTTTTCACCCAAACAGTGAGGAAGGGGAGAAGGAAAATGAGGGGGGAAATTACTTTATCTACTTGTTGAGGTGTTGGGGAGAAAGCAGGTGTGGGAAGCTCCTGGCAAGGGCAGAGATAACACCAGGCATGCTGGGGCTGGTCTGCTGCTGAGCTGCTTTTTCCCCCTTTGCTGGAGGAGACCTGACCCATGTAGGCCACAGGCAGAGCTTTCCACAGCTCTCAGGCTCAGCACTGACATCTCACCATGACCAGTCCATCCCGTCTCTGGCAGCTCCCCCAGCTTCCCGAGGCCAGGCAAGCAGCCAGTTTTCCCAATTTCTGCCTCTCTCCAGGCTACGTGAACTTCCGCCAGCAGTACCCTGAGCTCTTTGACAACCTGAGCCCCGAGGCCGTGCGCAGCACTATCGAGGCCGGCTACCCCGGCATCCTGGCCAGCAGGGACAAGTACGGACGGGTGGTGATGCTCTTCAACATCGAGAACTGGGATTACGAGGAGATCACCTTCGATGAGGTGAGCCCAACTCAGATGGTGCTCCCAGAGCAGAGTGGTCCTGCTTTTGGGCTTGTCCCGCTCGGCACGTGTGAGCACAGCAGCCTTACACACACATCCATCTGTCCAGCTGTCCAGGTGAAAGCAAATCAGTAGCCTTTTGAATTCATTCTTTGAGGGAGCCTGGAAGAGCATGGTCCACCCCAAAGGATGCAGTGCAAGGTGCATGCCAAATTCCAGGAGTGGATCCCCCAGCCCATGTAACATGGGCCATTAAATCAAAGGCAGAGGAGGAAACTGAGGCATTGGGCATGGAAAGGGCTTCCCAGCAAAGAGGTCTCCAGGCTTGTAACTCAGCTTCTCCCAGCTCCCTCTTCTGCTCAGCTCTGAGTCTGGTCCCAATGTATCACTGATCCAGATCTGATGCTAATGACTTGAAAAGGGAATGTGGTGGTGGTTCAGCACCCCCCTCCCTGCTCTGAAATCTGGGGGCTGGCTGTGACAAGCAGGCTGGAGTCCAGCAGACCCTGGATAACACTCCATGGGACTCTTCCTGGGTACCCCCTAGGGTCTATGGGAGGTGAGACATCATACAAGACCCTGTTGTCTCTCCTCTCCATTAGATCCTTCGTGCCTATTGTATTATCTTGGAGAACCTGCTGGAAAATGAAGAGACCCAGATCAATGGGTTCTGCATCATTGAGAACTTCAAGGGCTTCACCATGCAGCAGGCATCAGGGATCAAACCCTCTGAACTCAAGAAGATGGTGGACATGCTGCAGGTGAGGTGGCAAAGTCTGCACCCAGCAGTGGCAGAGGGGGCCCTGAGGGAACAGAGAGCTCAGAGAAAGGAGGTGGCAGGGCTAGCAGGGTTTGGGATTGCCACCATGCTGGAACAATGAGAACATGTCATGGAGAGGCTGTTCCCCATCACCCTCTCTCTGCCTTGCCAGATAATTGGTTTAATCCTGCAAAATTTTTCCCACCCCATCTCCCTGCCTTCTCAAATGCCTGACCAGAAGCAGTATTACCACTCCTTGCAGCATCCTAGGGCATGGCCTGGAGGTCTTTCCCCATGAGTGTCTCAGCCCAGCACAGTTCAGGCTGGATGGAGACTCACAGGCATTCCAAGATTTCTGCCATTGGACCAGAGGCCAAAGACATTTGGCACTTCTCATGGAGTGGGAGCAGGGAGCTATCTGGGAAGTTCTTCACCTCCCTGGTGCTCCTGGAGCTGGGATGGTTGATCCTCTGGATCAGAACAGAAAGCGGCCATCAAACAGAGAAGGGGACATGGAGCAAGGAGAGCCATGGCAGTACTGGGGTTTCCCTTGCTGCCTGCTCAGATCTGAATGGACAGCACCATCTGTAACCATCTGTGTCTTGGTTTGGGATCCTAGGACTCCTTCCCAGCACGGTTCAAGGCCGTCCACTTCATCCACCAGCCTTGGTACTTCACCACCACCTACAACGTGGTCAAACCATTCCTGAAGAGCAAACTGCTGGAGAGGGTGAGTGTGGGAAAGGGACCTGCAGGCAAAGGCATGTCCTTGGGTGAAACGGAGCAGTTGGGCAGAACTGCCCTGGTCCTCTGCTGAGGGCCACTGCCATCTCCCTCCAGGTCTTTGTGCACGGGGAGGAGCTGGAATCCTTCTACCAGGAGATCGACGCTGACATCTTGCCAGCAGACTTTGGTGGCAACCTGCCCAAGTACGATGGCAAAGCAACCGCAGAGAAGCTCTTTGGGCCCCGCATCGAGTCCGAGGACACGGCTCTCTAAAGCAGGAGCCTGCTGCCCTCCCCTGTCCCACAGCACCAGGGGTGGCTCTCTAACCCCAGCCACCTCCCTCCCGTAGCATTGGTTGAGTGACTGCTCGTGCTGAGGCGCCCCGGGCATGGTGCTCCACGCGTGTCCCTCCCGTCCCCACTGCAGGCAGCAGGCTGTCCCTCCCAGGCACAGCATCCTTCCCTCTGGAGCAAGGAGCCCACCAGCCCTCTCCCACAGCATTTCCTGGAGCTGCAAGGAGAGCGTCTGCGCTGGGAAGGGAGGGCTACAGGGAGGGAGAAATAAAGTGTTTAACAGTACAGCTCTGCGGTGCCTTGTGGTAAGGAACAGGAGCACAGCTTTCTGGGCACGGGCTGCATTGCTGGCTTGAAAGAGGCCAGGAGTGGCCAGCATTTGGCAGGAGACCCCCATCCCCTCATCACTGACTACACTTTGGCACAGGGACAAGGAACTGCCCATCTCCAGCCTCCCTGCATTCCAGATCAAGACCCTTTCTTACCCGAGAAAGGACCCCCAAATCTTTGTTACCTGCTTTAACCAGGGAGGAGAAAACAGATGCAAACAAAAACCCAACCAGGGTCCCAGGTGGAGCTGTCTCTGCCTAATTCCTGCTCAGGCAGGCAGTGAGAACAGAAGCTGCAGTAGCCACTGAGACTACGAGATGGATTTCAATCACAAAACAATTGAAAGACAAGCAGAATGTACCCTCCCAAATCCTTCAAAAGCCTTGGCAGTTGTTTCTCCTAGCACTGCACCATGAAAGGGAGCTCAGTCAGGGAAGCCCCACCAAAAGTCACCATGGAGGGCAGAGGAGGGTACCTGCACAGCAAACAAGCTGCACCTGACATTAATTACACCTTGCTAATGTGGAGTCAGCAGGATGGGGGTGGGCAGGAGGGAGGCAGAAGTAGCCGTCCCAGGCAAGGCAGTCTGTTCTGGTTCAGGAAGCAGGCATCTCCTTCAAGAAACCAACTGAACACCCATCCCCAGACCATCTCCTCTCTTGGCCAGCAGCAAGGCTCAGAGAGGAACAAGTTCCTGGTTTCTGCCCAGGTTACCATCTCCCTGAGCCTGGTCCTGTCCTGTCCCCCCTCCCAGCTCCACATGGGCCCCCTTTCATCAGCCAGCTCACCCCCCACCCAATCCTGTCTGAGGTGGAGGGTGCTGACAAGAGCCACATTCATCAGAGCACTGGCTCAGGCTCAATCCAAACAGCACATCAGCTCTGCAGCCACAGGAGGATGGGGCCTGTCTGGGGTTAGATCTCTTTGCCTCAGCAGCTTGGTGAGTCCATGCATGGCGAGGCCCAAAGCCTGAGGCTGTGCCAACCTTGTGCAAGAGTCCAGAGACAGAGCAAAAGGCACCTCTCCACTTCCTTTGGCTCCTTACTGCACCTGGAGCCATCCCAAGGAACCCACATGTGACAACCCTGCAAGCATCAGGCCAGTGCAAACACAACAGCACAGCTTGCCTGGGAGGCAGAGCAATTGCAGCTTGTGGAAACAGAACAAGGGGAAAAAAAAAACATCCACACAGACAGGAGTATCCCACTGCTGCCTCTGGGATTTGGGACTGGGATAGTCACAGCTCTTGGGAAGTGCCCATGGCTACTTCATCACTCCTGTGACAAACTGTCAGCCAGGAGCTTGCTTTGATGGGGAGACAGAGCACAGCACAGCTGGGAGCTGAGTGACTGAGCAAGGCAGGGAGATGTTTTGGAGTGGATCTAGCAGCTAATTCACAATGGCCAATAAATTACAGATGAAGCCCCTTGTCTCCCACCGAGCACCCAGCTCAGCTACCCCAACAGGTCACCAGTCCCAGTTACCCTCCACAACTCTCTCCCTTGGGCTGTTGATAAAAAACCACACACTGGTGAGTTGTTAGGGTCAGGTGAGTAGTGCTTTTGGCAGGACTTTTGTAGGCCCTGGGCTCAAAGATGTCACTGTCCTGGCCAGAGATGCTGGTTTGTGTTGCTTCTGCCAGCAGCTGAAAGATTAGGAAATGCACTTGCTCTTACATAAGGAAAAATACCAGATGTTCTATTCCAGTGGCAAAAATAACTTTTTCAGTAGTTTCAGGGCAGGCATGTGGGGCTTTTTTAAGCTGATGCTATGCCTATTCTCCACCAGAGTGGCAAAGACCTCTTTTTGGCCAGAAGAGAAAAAGCAACCAGGAAAAGCCTGAGCACCACGAGTGCTTGTATCACCTTCCCCCCAGCCAGCTCCCCAAGCTGGGCCGGGGGGGAGACTAAGAGCCTCTGCCAACATATGGAACTTCACACACAGTCACTAGATGTAGCACTGACTTCAATAAGTCCTTTATTTTTAAATAAAGAAACCCCACTGAATCAAAGAGAACAAAATTACATTTTGTTTTGCAATGACTTCCATTTTACACCACACAAGAACAAAAATTAAAGAAAAAAATCAAAGACAGTTTAATATATATTTATATATAATTTTAAAGGTAAACATCAGCAGATATAGAAAAATTGCATTGCTAGTTGCAAATCATCTCCCCTGCAGCTCTCAGCTCCAGAGAATCTGACTCAGAACATGGCAGCAAGGAGGGTGTCTCAGTATACAAGCTTCTTCAGGGCAGCATTTAGAGATAGTTACAGAATATAATTTTGCCAAATTGAAAATATTTTCATAGTCAACTGCTCACCAAGAACACTGGAAGTCACTCTGCCTGTTCTAACACAGCTGCATGAGAAAAACAAGGGCACAGGTCTCTCCTCTTGCCAAGCTCTTCACACACCTCTTTGGCTTGGAACTTTCAGAGAAAGAAGTAATGCTTTCTCAAGAAGAATGTCTAGAGATCTGTCACTGGGAATTACAGTCAGGCTGTCATGTAACACAATGAGAAAAGATGCCCCTCTGGAAAGTTGTTGACTTGGGCAAAGCAGTAGGATTTGGTTATATCAAATACAAATTACTTTTATTTGGCTTTTTTTTTTTAAAAAGACTTACCAGTTGGCAGGAACCATGAGAAGGGTCAACATCCCAGCAGAGCTATAGTGGAGATTCCAGAAGAAAATTCTGTATCTCCTCTCTGGTCATGCAAGAACTTTGATTACAATGGAAGCTTGTCAGTCAGACCAAAGCAAGGGGGCTTTGTGCCACCTTGTACTGATGTTCAGGATAACCCCAGAAACCCTTCCAGCACAGCATGGAAAGCTGGCAACTGCTTTGACTCATTGATAGCACTTGTGCCTAAGCTCCCCTAACAGCTGAGGAAATCCAGGCCAGTGTCTCTCCCAGTGACAAGAGGGTACAGTAACAGGGCACCCTCCCTTGGGCTGGTGCTGCTCTGAGGCATTCTAAGCTGGGAGAAAAATCATCAAGTCCTCACACCAAGAAGGGCTGTTTGCTTTTCACCTGGAAGCCATGAGGGAAACACTGCTTTGAGTCACTGTGGCTCCAGCACCTTCCCAAATGAACAGACCCACACAAGGAACACGGACACATGGGGCATGACTCAAGCCAGAAACAAGATGTTCTTTACAACAAATGACTTACACAGGCAGCACAAGGCTCAGGCCTTCTCTGGTCTCATGAAAAAAAGACTGAAGAATTTCAGTAAGTTCCAGACAAGCATAGTATTTCCAGAAAAACTTGGAAGCAATCCAGGTGACTAAACTGGCAATTAAGTCCTGAAGATGGTACTCTCTGCTCTTTCCTTTGAGATACAGCCACTTGAGCAATCTACCTCCAGCTATGCTGCTGGAGTGTTCATAGACACAAAAACTTTGGACTGCAGGATAACAAGTCACACATTAAGCAAAGCAAACCCTGCTTCTATGACTCAATTCCTACTGCTAGAGGAGCAGAGAGCTGAAAGTGATCCACTGCTTATATACATTGTTATTTTAAGCCTTGAAATAGACTGTAGCCAGTTGTAGGCTGCCCACAAAGGTCCTTTAAGTCAGCACACAGTTGTAGACTGTGCATCACTGGTGTGTCTCGGTAATAGTGTCTGAAAATTCATTAACCAAAAAGCAAAGCCCCAACAGCCCTGACAGAGCTGTTACTGAAGTCTCTAGATATGCTGATGTCAAGGGAGGAGGAGGAGAAGGGCAAGGCACCACGTGTCAAAGGGCTGTGCTCTAGGAACTTGTGACAGACCCAGGACAGATGACACACAGGTAACTTGGCTAAATTCAGTACTGGAGTTAATAGTTCCCAACACTTTTACTTAATGCCCTGTCTTTGTAACCCATATCTTCATTAACAGGAACTGCAGAAAAACACTCAGGAAAAGGACTGCAGGGAAGTTCAAGTGTTTGCCTTTACAGTGCAACTACAACACTGCCAGACCCATCTGAAAACACCTTCATTTAGAAGCTAACAAAGGGACAGTTGAAAACGCTGGCAGAGTTCTTGCAGTGGAAGCTAAAGCTCCTTGTGTTCAGTCAAAGCAAATCTGAGCTGCTTATTTACCATCTTCAGATATCTCCAGAAAAAATGGCAAAGGTGATGGTTGGACCAGCCTAACCATCAAAGAGTAATAGTTCTGCAACTTGCTGTGTGATTGAGAAGGTCCTCAGGGTTTATGTTCAAGTGCTACTTACATTCAGTGATGGGGAAGGTGTATTTACTATGAGACTACCCGTGGAAGAGCTCTCCTCATGATTTTTCTAATCCCAGTTGAAACTAAGCAGAGCACATGTCAGATTCACCAAGCTGTAATCTTGAACTGCTCTATCAGACCACACTGCAATGATCTACAAGTGCACACTTCAGCAGCCTCATGTGTCTCAACAAGAGATAAAAGACTTCACCTCTAAGACTAAAAAAAAAAAATCAGACTGCATTTAAGGCTGGGTTCACTGGGCAAATAAAGACCACCTGCCCATATCACAAGACTAGTATTGCCTTATTTTGGGAGATAAGGATATTTCAGATTAGGACTGGACAAAGTCCCCCATGTCTCCAGGTATCAATTGTCAATCATTGTCACTAGCAAGATTTAATACGTAAGTTTAAGGTCTTTAGATAACATGAACTGCAGCTTAATTCCCTCCTTTCCCAGGTCTCCAAGACCTCTTTAAGTGTCTGCTGCAAGTCTGATGACAAGTCTTGCTTTGAAAGAAGCATTGAATCTGTTGAGATGGAGAGAATAGTTGTTTTTTTTACACTGCTTCCACCTACAGGCTTAATAAGCTGTACCTCAAGCTCCAGAAACCTTGCACAAAAAAGCCACAACAGAAGTTGTCCTTCCCCAGAGAAGCCAGAGTCAGCCAACTCACAAGTGATTTGAACAGTTTTAGATACAAGTGCAAAACAGGGCAAAGGAGCAAGACAGAGACCCATGTTACTTCTGTAGCTGAGAGTTTCAGTAAGTCCACAGCATTGGCACTTCTGAAGTATGAAGGCTTGGGTTGTGGGACAGGGAGGAGTATTCCTCAGAAAGGCTATCCAAGTTTAAAGAGAAATCTCTACTAGATTAGACAAAGGTACAGCTCCTGCTGCTTTGGGAACTGCCCAGTTGCTCACCTCATTTTGGGAGACTTAGACACCTAAATTTGTAATGTATCTATTTGATGTGTACAAGTGTTGTTTACATTCCACTTCTGCTGAAGTGAGAAGATATTTAAGTCATACCCAATGAATATTACATGAACACTACTTAAGCAAAAAAACCTGAAATGTCTTTTATGACATACTTTAGTGATGCAGTATGAATAAGAGGATAACAACTCAGAGGCAAGATATCCATCAGCTAAGAATATCCTTGCTAACTGATGCCCTAAAATAGTTCTTAAGGAACAGCCACAAGCACAGCCAAATCTTGCTGTAGCTTTACTTAGTTTCAACTTCTCTTTGAGGAAAAAAAGAAGCCCAGATTTACTAACTAGGAGAATGTGCAGATATCCACAGTTCATTGTGGATCAGGCCAAGGTGTTTGGCCTAAGGCAAATGAAAGGAATTTCCTGATAAGACAATGCACCTTTGCTACAACAGTTAATTATTGCTTTATTAAAATGAAACCCCACCTACTCAAACTATTGAAGTTCAGGGACAGGGCAGTCCAGAAGGCTTGTTCCCCTGGTTTGTTGTTACCAGACTGAAGTCTTGCAGCTTGTTTCACCCTTTAGCTATAAATTAAAGTGCCTGGAACACAGACCAAGGCTGAAGCAATAAAGTGCTGATGAGGGAAGTGTGAAAGGAAAAGAACTTCACTGACACTGTGACAAAGAAATCCTAAGGATGAATTAATGACACTACAATATTGACAGAACAAACAGTAAAGAAATAAAAAAAAAGATTTTTACCACAAGTTTCAGTCTCCAGATTGTCATGGGATAACTCTCCTTTAATAACTATCTTGGCACAGACCATAACTGCCACTTGAGGGAAAAGCACAGGTGAGTAGCCAGCTTTCCTGCAAACAGCTTTCACACCTCACTTTGCACATTAAAACTAGAAGGGGATGTCTGGTTGTGGAAAAGAAATTCTAGTGAGAAAGAGCCCAGTGTCTAACTGGAGCCAGTAATCCTACAGCATTACACAGATCTGGAAGCAGCCAGCCATGCAAAGATGGCATTTCAGTTGCACAGGGCTGGAGACATCCAGTTCCACATCAACTGTAAGGCAAGTCACATGTCTCAAACCCACTTGATGCTCTGAAAGCCAATGGGGAAAATTTTGGTATTATTTACCCTGACATAAGGGGAGTAAATCTAAATAGATACACCCTACCCCCCAACCAATTAATCCCTAAGAGAGTATAATAGCTCTCCATGAAATATTCTTTCAAACAGATTGAGCTCACAGAAAAAAATCCTGCAGATTCTTAATCATGGGTTTCCACTTGGAAGCCAGAGCCAGCTTTGAAAAGCCCCAGGTCAAACAAAGAATCCAGTACTGAAAAGATAACAGTATTTAAAGAGGCAAAGATGACAAGAAGGTGACTGATCAGGTCCTGGAGTGAGAACATGTTTACATAGAAACAGTAACTGGCATTACCAGGCTGCAGCTTTTCTCTACTTGGCGACCCAGCATAAAGCCACCCGAATCCACAGACAGCTCAAGCATGGAAAAGTCGAATATTTTTAAAGTGATTCACCTGTGCAAGTGCATTCCTAGGTACTAAAAAGTTTCCCTTGAGATGGTGCAAAGCTGACACTACACTTGCAGTCAAGCATCTGTTTTTCCAAGCCACATTGTAGTGGCTTACAGACTGAACCACTCGCTGGCTTGTGGCTCGGTACAGGGATTTTCCAGCACCCAGACAGAGAACAGAGCCACAGTTATCCCATCATCTACACCTAAACAAATGCTGTAGATCAAGTGTTTGACCGGCAGGTAAAGAGATTTTGACATGTGAAACTTCTGCTATATTAAAGCAAGCAGTCTTTAGCTCAGTAGCCCGGTAACAAGCTACAGTCAGAAACCCAATTCTTCAAGCAGAGCAGTAAATTACAAATCCACGTGGACTGGATATCCAAAGAGGCTCTGACCAGATGTTATCCTCAGCTTTAACTCCATTTTGGAAAAAACACATGGTGATCAAACCCCAGCCATAGGATATCAAGGAGAATGGAAACCTGAAGCAGCAGGTGAGGGAACAAGATGTTCCCAAAGTGGGGAGATATACTGAAGTGATCCAGAGTCTTTGGGTCGATTACTCCTGGCCAGACACAGCCTGCTCTGTGTCCGAGCAGTGAGGCTTTGTCTTCTCCCACTGGCAGATGGCATTGGCATACTGTACCACAAGCTTATCCATCCAGGTGAGAGGCTCTGGGAATAGCACAGACCCCTCAAAAAACCCCAGGTGGCCTCCATGAAGGGGCAGCACATGCATGACATTCTCTCTTTTCTCTGTAAAAGAAAAGAAGGCAGAAAGTTCCAGAAGGTTAACATCTTCAAGATGAGAATGAAACACTCTTGAGCTGTCAGCACAAGAAGGCTGCCCAAGAGATGCTGCTGGCTGGGCCCTTACAGCAGTACCTGTATTGCTGTAAGAATGGTCATTTTTTAATGAGTGAGCACCTTAACTCACATCCACTGGAACTGGGACTGTTTGCATCATGTCAAGGTGCACTAAGCTCTGACAGTGTATCAGCCATCTTGTTGCATGACAGTGAAAAACTCTGTGCTTGCTTCTGTCTGAAAGCAGCTGTGGATAAATTCTCTGCTCACAGCCTCTGACCAGGCAAAGAATGAACCCTGCTTCTCTCCCTGTACACACACTATTTGTGTGATGAAGCAGCAGCAGCTCCCTCTTCTGAGCTTCTAAGGATAATTTACCTTTTTCCTTGTTGGAAGACAGCTCAACTCCTTTCAAGGGAGAGATCCCAGTTCAGTGCCAAGTGACACAGCCATGCATGCACTGTTCCCATTTCATCAGCAAAGGGGGGTGTTTATCTGTGCTTCATCCAGACTGTCACCATCACTCACTTTCCTATTAAATCCCAGTGGGCAATGGAGATGTGAGGAAACCTTTTTTCATCCAAGAATGTAACCTGCTGCTATCAACACAAGCAACAGGTGCCTGAAAGGACTGAAGTTCTTCCTGCTCAGGGTTAGCCTGGTTAGTTCTAGCAACTGGTGACTTAAAGAGGCTTAGCACTCCTCACACAGCATTACAGAGGTAAGGAGGCAAGTCAAGATGCTTTGGAAACAGGAATTGTAATGTGATAGGCAAGCTGTATGTACACAAATATGCACAGCTGGAGGAGACTGTTTCAGCATACCTGAAAGAGTTCTTGGAATTGATAGAAGACTCTCATGAACAAGAGGGTCATCAGCAGCATTAACCAACAGAAGAGGAACACAGATCTGCATCAGGAAACACGACACAAAATGAAAAAATCAAACCAGAGAGGGGCTGGTATTTGAAAGTCAATGTACTAACTGTAAAAGTATCTTAGCGTAACTCAATGAAGATATCTTATTTCAGAGTGAATTTTTTCCTCTAACCCAATTGTAAGAAAGAGGCAATGCATCAGAGCAAACAGACTGAGTCCCCATTCTTAGAACTGAAGTAGCTACACCCTTTTTTCCCTCTGCATTGTTTTGCACATCAGGCAGTTAGTGCCAGCTCTGTTATGGACACCTTGGTAAAAGTCCAGGAAACTCCCTTGGAACATCTCCATTCTCTGGTTCAGGAGAAAAAGGAGGAATTGATCTCAGTTCCACTCTGGCAAAACTGTGCTCAAACATCTGCCTGTCAGTGTCCTGAGTATCTTCCACAGTATCCAGCAAGCCTTTCTTCCCTGAAGGTGCAGGCTCCATGCCACCACCCATTTCCTACTTTATCCTCACACACCCAGAGCAGCCCAGCTGAATGTGTGGCTTTATCTCCATTTCTTGGATGCAATCACCTGTCAGAGCTATAAGCTCTTGAGAGCCCAGAGCACTTAGCCCCAGTGTTAGAGGTAGCAAGAACTGAAATCCCACTCAAGTATACTGTGTCTGATTATTTCTGAAACTCCCAGCTAAGACATCTGCAGATATCAACAACAGAAATCAGAGTATTTTATCTCCAGTGCAAGAGCAGGCTGCTGCAAGAGCTTACCCTGTGCAAGTACTGCAGGCAACTTTCCTCTTCATAGTACTCCTTCAGTGAGCTGTAGCCATGGAATTTCCTGAAATTGAGCAGACTGTCATTAATATCACCTGCTTCAGCCATGGCACTATTACTTTCAAATGAGGACACATATGCAGAAACAGGAATGATGCCTCAATTTCCATACAATTGTTTAATACCCAGTGTCTTTGCAAAACCCTTTGGCAGCACATGCCTTGATGGTTTCTGTGCCTTCTCAAATATTGTGAGAGCACAGGCATGTCAAACATGCAAACTGAAGACCAGCAGCCTTCAGGGTGTTTCTTTTAAAATACCCCACTTCACTTAATTGTACACGTGGATGAAAGAAAGTTAGGATCTTGTTCATCATTCCCTAAAAGTCTTTTCAAATACAAACCCAGAACAGCTTATAAACCTCAAACTTACTGGCCAAGTTCCCCAGAATTCACTGTGGTTCCACTGCTTTGCCAAATCCCTTCACACTGTCCCAAAACAGGAGTTCAGTAAGCCTATATTCAAGTGACTTTTTAATGTAAGGGACACCATAGCTGTTGGTCCAAACTAGAAAGGCCTAAGGGATCAGGGACAAGTAGGGAGATTTCCCTAGGAATGGTTTTTTATAAGTAGCCAACCATACTCCCAGTTTGCCGAAAGTGTCATAGCTTTTTAGCTAGCAGTTTACAGCTTTATTTTGGAAAGGGGTCAATGCCTGCTACAGAACAGGCCATGGTATGAACACTGCCACTTAAAGTGCTGTGTTGTTGTTAAGGACACAGGCAGTTAACAGGCTACTGCTTATTAAAGCAGAGCACTTAATTAGGTATTAGTATGATTAATAAGAAAGGTTGTATTATCTCAGCCAGCCCTACTGTGTATTGAGAAAGCAGCAATGTTTCATGGGGAGAAGATTTTTTTCAAACAGAGCTAAGGAAATCCATGAGCAGCTCTCAGCTGCTTTCCACATTCCCCTTTTTTGTTGCTACAGCTTGGCAACAGAGCTGGCCTCTTCCAACCTTAGTGAAGGCTGCAGGTTCAGGAGTTACCAATAAATAAATTCCTCCTGGACAATTTTAAAGAAGCTGTGACCATAAATAGTAAGTCATTTTTTGTTGGTTTTTTTTTTCCTCTGCTAGGTTTTCTTTAATGTGGAGGCAAGTAAGAATTTGAAGTTGTGTTCACTGTATTTCAGCAGACTCCCACAGGCACAGCAAGAGCAACACTGAGAAGAGAAGGTACTTGGAGTTCTATAGGGGAGCAGAGAATTGCCCTTCATACCTCATAACATTATCATCAATCTGCATAAGTGATGTTGCTGTATAGAGCTTGCCCAGATCAGCATCTGACAGGCTTTGTGGCTTCTTCATGTTGTTATCTCCAAAAAGAACTTGCCTGGAAGAGTGACATCAAGAATTACATCCAAATAACATAAGGGCAGCAAAACCATGACCTGTTCAAGGACAACTGAGTTTACCAGATCTGACAAGGTTAGATTAGAAGTGGGCTACATAAACATGAGGCCTTCTTGGGAGCAAGAGCAGCTTATTTGTCTACTTACCTTTGCAGCAAGACATAACAAACCCTAGCAGCCTCCTTGTAGGAGAAGAATGTTTTCCTTATCTACTGAAAAACTGCATGAGGGAATCTCTTAAAAGAAAAGTCTCAGAACAGAGAGCACTAAGGGTATTTGGACTAGAGGCTACATATTAGAGGGAGGGTTCTCTGGCTTCAGACCAAGCCTGTGGGTGGTTTGGGTGAGAGCACCAGCAATCCTGGGCACAGCATCTCCTGCACCATCTGGTTCTAAAGCCCCCCAAGCACACACTTCAGGCTACCTCACACACAGAAATTACTCAGGGTATTACCTTAGCAGAAAGCTATTTACTATGGACACTTGTCATAATTAGTTATTGCCCTCAAGGGTGGATGTGTTTCTTTACCAGAACAAACTTCTTCCCTAACAAAAAGAAAAAAAGCCACAAGTTGGAAAGGGATTTTTATTCCCTTTGAGAGGCAGCTGCAGGGCAGAGCAGGATGGAGGCTAGGTTTGATTTGGGGGAGTTAGAGCACAAGAGATTATGGAAAAAGTTTACTTAACACACTTCCCTTCAAGCCAGCACCAGCTTTTTCTGGGTTAAGAATTTAAGTGCCTTTTAATGGGAGCTTACCTAACTTCATATATCGTATTTGGTCAAGTTGTCTAAATATTTGTAAACCTGGAATGAATTATGTGGATCATCCTACATTGGCTACCCTCCTTCCACAAGTGTTTCATACTGCACAGGAGTGTAAACAAAGAACTAAAAGTCTGAAGTGACACATGCTCCTTCAGTGAAATAGGTCTTAGATATTCCCCTCCTTTCTCCTCAGTCAGGCAACTTCCAATACACACAGATGAGGTACTTTCTTGCCTAGAAAGTACCACCCAGAGAACTTTTGATGGGGAAAACACCAACATTGAGCATGTCACCTGTTCAGCACACAGATTTCTTTGTTATGCAAGAGCCACAGATCAGCAACAGCAGCAGAGAGATCCTACAGTACACTTGCACTCCAGGAACAGCAGTGTTAAGTGTTTTGCTGGCTACATGCTCTTTCTAGAGGAACAGCTAGAAGCCAGAGCTACAGGTTTGACTATTTGCTTATTTGATAAGCAGCAACTCCATACAGCAGATCTTGAAGATTAGTCCTACCTCAGGTAGGTGGCAGAACAAGAGGCTCCTTCAATAGGGAATTCTTTGGCTAGAAGTGAAACAGATGCACAATACTCCACTTTGAAGTCTAATTGCAATGTTTTCCTCTGTGCGCCTTGTTTATTCATTAAGCAAGTTTCCACAAAATACAAGAAGACAACGATGTCTTTCTTTTAGCAAGATGGCCAAAGCTTATTTGTCTGTTTTACAGTATAATGAGATTGACATGGGCTCACCTACTCTGTTGGTTCATCTAGAGACCCACCAAGGAACTTGTGCATAACCTTCCAGGAGTCCTGTTTTAAAGGACCAGGCAGACAAACCCAATATAGCAACTGACCCAATCAATACTGTCAGTGTAAGTGATGTACTGCAGTACCTGTGAGAAAGGATGATCTTCTTCATGTTATCTGCCATGAGGAAGTTATAAAATCTTCTGCAATGATCCCACTGCATGAAGGTTTCCTGTGCCCTAGAAAAAACAGCGCAGAACAAACAAAGCCGTTAATGGAGCTCTTGAAAGATCAGATTAATACACTGTTAACATCTTATGGCAGCCTGGGGGCTGTGTAAACAAACCTCCAGGCCTTCCCTGCCACAGCTTAACCTTTTCCAGGAAATGACTTCCACTTTGATGAAGTTTGTTAGTATCAGAAAGCAGATCTGCAGTCTCATCTTGCACAACGCTATTAGCAGTTTTGATCAGAGCATTTAAGAGCCATCAATCAAGATCCACAACACTGACAAGAGGATGTTAGTATCCCTTTGCAGAAGTTGAATGTAGTTTACATAATAGGACTTTCAAGGAAAGGGCTAAAACCTGTTGCTCAACAGTGTTGTCTATTGTGTAATATAGCTCTGCAGAGGAAATAATTTGTGCAGATGTTTCCAATATTTATAGATACTATTATTGTTTCATTTAATTGGCAGGAACTGGAGGAATAAATACTAGTTGCAGCTGCAAGTGGCATCTGAGTTGAAGTCTTTAACTATTCTCAAGGCAGAAGAGCACTTCACAGCTTATCTGTTGTTAAAACAGAATTTAAGCCATCCAGAGTTGTGTGAGCTCTGCCAGATACCAGCACTCCCTTGCTAGGCAGGGTCATGGGCAGGTTAGAGCTTTACTCCTAGCAGGGTTTGCTGTTACTGAGGGAACACACTGTCATTAACTGAGAGACTGAAGAATGCTGGGAGCAGTTTCAGCTACTGAAGCTCTCCCACCACTTAAACATTAACATACCAGGAGAACTACTGTGGATTTAGCATGACCTCCCAAGCTATAGCCTGCAAGTCCCCTACCAGGCAGGAGCAAGCTGTTTTCTTGTAATTAGCCATGCTGGAGAGTATGGATTAGAAAAAGAAAAATCCATTACTTTTTTGTCTAGCAAGGCTATATCTACTACATTTATGCCAGAGCAGGAGAATGAAAAAAGATAGGAAAATGCACATTCCTTTCTTCACAAAAGGTTTTCCAAGCAAACCTTTTAAGTTATTACAAGATATTTGAAGTTAAAGCTACTACATCTCCCTACAGTTCCCCTGGTGTACAGCAGTACTCCTAACATGAAAAGCTGCAAGCATTAAAAAGAAAACACAGGCAGCTTCCAGTAATTTGAGGACTGCCCAGGTTTCAGAGCTGAGGTCTCTCCTCACAGCCTGTAGCTATGGTGAAGATGCATTCCACAAGATCAAGAAGCAGAATCAAGCCTGTGCAGGCAGAGATTAAGGAATAGGGAGACCTGTCCCTGTTTAGCCTCAGGGAACAAATTCCCTAGACTCTTTGTTAATTCATTAAACTAAGAGTCTCATTCTTCTGGCAGATCCTACTATTGCTGCTGCTCTGGGAAGGCTTTCCTGTTTGAGATCCTTTGTTCACCTTGCTCACTAAAACTTTTTTCCTTCACTTATGGAAGTTATTTGAGAAATAAATGCTGGACAAGCCAATATAAAAAAAAAGAAAAAAAGGAATTAAAAACTAACTTCCATGTAGCCCTGAAGGCTGAAGCCAGCTATTTTAACACACCAGACTAAGCCCAGGAAGGTAGTGGCTTCACCATTCTACCTGGAGGTGCTTTGTACCTCCTCCCTCCCACTTCTACAACCAGGGCACAAGGCCCTCCCTCCTCCTGTCTTTTGCTCAGTAGATGTTGCTTTTCCCTGGCTCTTCAACTAATTAGCACCTAGAGCAGATGTAGGTATTAGCAAAGGAGACACAAGACCTGAAAAAAGCCTTCCTGCTGGCTGTCCAGTAATACAGAGCAGATGTTTTGTGGCAGGAGGTTTGCTAGGAGATGTTTACCCAGCAGGTGGAGGCAAGAGCTCAATAATCCACACAACCCACACGATGGGGTGCATTAAACTCAGGGAAAAAAAATCCCAGCCAGTTGTTTTTCCACACAATTATCCAAGTGGAGAATTGTTAATCAGGTTGTCCTTGCGTGAAAGCATAACAGCATTACTCACAACATCATTTTGGAGATCAGGAATACAGTATTGCATAATTGTAGAAGATGAACCAAGTGGACCTCAGCCAGATATTATCCCAGCAAACCCTGTCTGATGGTTGCAATTAAGGAGCTGGCTTCAAAAGGATGCTTTGTGCCAGAACCCCAGGACAGCTAAGAACATTTTACTTGAAACAAAACAGAACAGCTGTTCCTGTAGCATCTGTTCAGATTTTAAGGGTGTGAACTAGCAGCAGATTATATACTTTTTTAGCAGTAGTCACATCTGACCTCAAAAGGGATTAGATAGTTGGAACATTACATGCACAGCAAGCTTTTACTCACATCTTAATGCTTCCAGAAAAGCTTTTTGCTTTCACCTGTGAGAGCCTGATTCATAAAAGGTGTCTTCAGATTGCTGAATAACAAACTGGTCCCTACACAGGCAGAGTATCATCAGAGTTCCAGCTGCCCCGACCAGGCTGTGAGGCCGAAATCCACAGCAAGCCCCTCACAGACCTGACACAGTTTCACCATTTATATCACCCCAAAAGATTTTGATCCAAATACCTGAGCCTCAACAGCCCCTTTTGCTTTGTAAATAGTCTCGTGGCTCAAAACTGCAAGTAAATTACTGCAGAGTCAGCTACACCTTAGTAATTGTTCGTGTGTACAGACAGTAAAAACTGAAAACAGCAGCTAAGCCAGTTACAGTGTTTTAATCTTCATTAGCTGTGAATACATAGAAAGGTTGATGAAGTACATGAAGAGCCACTAGTTTTCAAGAAGCAGTGCTGTGCCTGGACCCTCCATCAGTACATGCAAGTGAAGCCATCACAGCTCCTGAAGTGTCACAGCCTTGGCTTCCAGGTGAGGAGACATTAATATTTTCCGACTCTAGGGCTGTCAATACTTTTCCTCCCCACCTTCCCCACTCCTACAACACAGCTGGAAGCACCTCTCCATCCCCTGGTCAGCCCACAGCACTGTTTCAGTGACACACACTGAGAGGGGAGCACAGACTGACAGTGGATGTGCTCTGTCTTTCCAATCTCCCCAGGTAGGAGCTGCCAGATGAAACTGCAAACTGAAGTCAAACAAGCTATTACGAACCACGGGGTATTTCTCAGAGTGATGAGACAGTGTAAACTATTGCCTGCAAACCTGGCATCAGCTCAGCAGCTGGTCATGCTGCCCAGCCTGCCTGGTTAGTTACACCAGGACTGCACAGGGAATGCCTCCTCTTAGGACACTGTAGCCATGACACAGCATCACATGCACAGTCCAGAACTTGCCAGTACCCACCTGGCCAGGTACAGAAAACCTGTTTGCATTGCTGACAAAGTTTACTTGTGCTTGCAAATCTACAAAGCTTCAGGTGCACCTTCAGGAGGGTGCTAGTCTGTCAGACCAGCTCCGTGCAAGAGAAACACCCATCTTCACCTTGCCCTTCCAAAGATCTGCCCCTGCACTCCCAGAAGCGAGCAGCACAGAGAGGGCTCCAGACCCACCTCAGTGCACTGTACCCCTGGCACACGCTGACACAGCACAGGACTCGCTCCTGGTTGGCCTGGTTCTCTCCCAGGTATTTGCACACTATGTTTCCACCCAGGCTGAAGCCCACGACAACCAGCTGGGTCTGAGGGTAGGTCTTCTTGATGTAATTCACCATGGCACCAAATTCCCAGGTGCATCCTAAAAAGAAGAACAAAGTTAAAAAACATCTAATATATTTAGATTCTTACTTGAAGCTTCAGTTGTGTGCTTTGAGTTCAGCTTCTTGCCCTTTCTGACTTTTCAATAGCCTTAAGGTTTTAACAGTTTTGACTCACATGTGTTCATACATCTGTGAGTCCTGTGGAGCTTAGCTCATGTTTAGTTCTGACAGAGTGCCAAAGCAAGATGAAATTTAGTTGCTTAAAAATCATGGCGACAGTTAATGTGACAATCAAAACTCTTCCTTTCTAAAACAGTTTAAAAAGCAGAGTCCAACTCTGGGCTTGACGTTACTATGTAAGAGCAGCATACATCATTACTTTCCTGAGGCTGTTTGCTATTTCTGAAGTGAAGTGGGGTATTTGGAATTTGGTATTTGTTCCTTTGTTTTTAGTAAGACCACCATGGATCCCTAAATCCACGCTGCTGTGGGAAGGGAAAGGAGTGGCTTGTCAGGAAGAGTTCCCAGCAGACTGCTGCAGAGCCTGACTAAGCAGGTGATCTCTGGAATCAGGGAGAAGGGTTTGAGCAGAGATATTCAAACCTTTGTAAACAGTGAAGGGGTAAAGATACTGCAGCTCCCTAAAAGACACGTGGGTATCCCCACACCAAGAGAATAGTTAAGTGCCTCTGAACAGATCTGTTCCGCTGCCAGCAAACACCCACTTGCATCCCACAGGCTGCAGGCATTGAGGGATCCAGGTTCTGGCAGTACTGGCATCCTCCAGTTGTTTGACAGACTTGAAGGCCTCCACACATCCAACACTCTGAGCACCTACAACTATTTCTCCTGCTTGTAAGTATGGGAAAAGGAGATACAGAGAAGCAGCTGCAACAGTGATGGCATTAGCACACTGTTATACTGATGGTATCAACTGTTTATGCAGCTTGTTAACCTTCCCTTTGGATTTAAGGCTGCAAACCACAGAAGGCATCACATGAACAACAGAAATAGAACTCCAGATGTTTCTTCCTGTCCAGAGTCAGAAACTCAGCTCTACCCTATGGAACTTGTCCAGGGAGATAAATCCTAGGATTCCACTCTGTACTAACCTAACACTGCTGCAATGTGCCCCACCCCAGCTGTAGCATCCTTGGTAGACATCAGACTCCAACTTTAGCTAGCTCTGGAGTAAACTCTGAGCACAAGGACTTGTTTGCTTCAGTGGAACAGCAAGATCCTGCCTGAGTGTTTCAGTAGGGTTTGGGCACTTCCTTGTGAACATTCTTAATGAGCAATCGTCAAGACAACTAATTCTGCACTGCTCTGGTTTCCTCTGGAAAAAGCCAGTGGTCAAAGAGCCACTCAGAAATCCAAAACCAGAATAGCAACAGGTCAAGCTCAATATAGAGGCTGGGATTCAGCGAATCCCAGATTTAGGCTACTTGCTCCTCAACAAGTATGCCTGGAATACAGCAAAGCTGAAAGGGCATTGAGTTATTTGGGTAGGAGGCAGAGTAAAGTCTGCTCATGGTCTTGCTGGCACTTTACTTAAAAGGCAACTGTGCCAAGTGATTTACTGTCTTACTCAAAGGAAGTGCTAGGCATTCTTTGCCCTTTCCAAGGCTATAAAAGAGTCAGAAAGGTATGTCTCAAGAGATGCACTACAGAATAACACCCTAAGGCCTAAAGCAAAGCTCCATGAAAGCAAACTCATAACTTTTATCAAAATAGCAAATACTTTAACAAGGACAAGTTTAGTTTCCAAGACATGGTAGTCTTGCAGTCATTAACAGCCTACGGCCTCACGACAAATGGAGGTATTTGGTATTCCTGAAGTGTTTCCCAAAGAAGAGTATATTTAATAATTCTAAAACAAGCAACAAAGCATTACAGCCTATTTGCCTGCCAGACTTGGCACCTCAAAGCACAATATTTGTATTTTGACAATTTAACTGTTCAAAATAACTATTCTGTTAATCCAAACTCTAAGCTGAGCTAACTTTAAAAAAGAAAACCTAACACAAGTCTGTTAAACACACAATTGACAGGGTACCTATAGATATTTATTGTAAAGAGGGAGATGAGGGCTCAAGAGAGCTCAGGAACAAGCAGATTAGGTCACAGGCAAAGAGGCCCCATTCTACAAAGATCACATTACTCACCAAAAGGGCAATTAAGTTTAGCTGGAAACCCTTCACACAGTTTCAAATCATTTAATCCTTTTAATTTCTAGGTTAAGAAAGACTTCCTTATACCCAAGGTGAGAGCCCATAATCACTTCTGTAGCTTTACTGTCATACTCCTGAACTGTTGCTATTGCAGACTTGTGTTACATCCAGGGGCTAATCCTCACCTGTCCCTTCCAGGATATAAATGTACTTTCTTGCATTTTACAAAGCCTCAGAAGTGGCATTTATCCTTCAGAGAAAGGTTTGTTCCATATTTCATGAAAGTGGCAATTTCAGTATCTCTAAAATCATTTGAACAGGCTCTTGGTAGCCACAGAAGGGGTTTCTTCCCCCAAAAAGTTTTCTTACAAAAAACTGCCTCCTTGATGAGAATACACATGTAAGAGCTGGCAGGAGAGACAAAACTGAATTCAGCATTAGCTTCCCCTCTAAGGTCAGTTTAGTTCTTAAAAAACAGTACAAAACTGTTACCCTCATTGGGGTACAGAAGTTCTGTTATCCTGAAGGAGGCTGACCGATCCCTAGAAGTTCCACAAGCTTGAAAATAAGTTCCCCAGGTGCCATGAAGTACCTACCATAAGTGAACATCCGTGGTGAAGTGAGCTCAATGTTTGGCAGGGCTCCCAAGTGATTCAGGACAGCACATCTGTACCCATTTTTCTGGGCATAGTCAACAAAGGTGCGGATGTACTGCTTCTCACTGTGGTTAGCAATCCCTGGGCAGATCACCATCGTGACATCCTCTGTGCTCAGAAAGAGAGGGAAGTTAAGTAAATGTCACTTCATGCAAATTAAGAGAGTCAGAAGGTTTCCATCTCAGATCCGTGGGAAACCACCTACCACAAGCACGCTAGAATTCCTACTAGTCTGCCAAAAATCCTGTATGGGACAGGAGACCAGCAGCTCTAGTGCTACAGATGTGAAAAAGCAATTCATGCTATGGGAGATGAACAGTTTTTAACTTCAGGGAAAGCTGTGCAAACAGTTCTCCAGGCACTGCCTAGAGACCAAGAGCACATTCTTCCCTCTGAAGGACGTTTTTGATGTTGCACATGTTCTGCCTTCTGACAGCTTGTTGTGACTGTGACGTGTGTGGCAGCTGTGGAGCCCAGCACTCCAAGCAGACTGGTTATGCTATTTCCTCCTCATTTCCCTTCTAGAGCTGGCTGTAATATACATCTTCCAAATGAAGCTTTGCTAAGCACAACCATTCCGATCAGCTGACATTAGCCATCATCTACTTTGTGGTTAATCTAATGATATTTGATCTGCTGACACTGTTCACTAGTTTAACAAGATATCATTTCATCAACCAAGAAAGTAATTGCTGTAATTCAAGTAAGCACAGTAAATTACATTCAGGATTATCATATGCACTTCAAATTAACTGTAACTCTCATGTGCAAAGCTCCAACATTACCAGCTCTAGCCACTGAATTTTTATCTCATTAGAAAAGCACTGCTCACATTCTCTTCAGCAATAAAGATAACAGTAACTGCTCTAGTGCAGCATTGTAGCATGAAGATCTCAACACTGACAGTTAAAAAAAAAAAAATCTGTTTTTTCTGAGGGTCAAATAGGAGCCATGGGCTCTATCCTCATCTGTCCCCCAGAGCACAGAATCAAGGTTAGCAGCTAGATGCAGCCAGCAGCTGTTGGACTGACCTCCAGTGCAGTGCTCAGAGCGTGGCTCAAAGAGATCAAAGGTGGCTGTTGCTCCATCTGGCATCGTGAGGTACTTGCGAAGTCCATATGGATGTGGTGATCTCACTCTCCCCATCTTCCCATACAGAGCTGTCTGGATATGTCCACTCTTTCCCCAGATGAGGGGTGGAATGTACCTGAAAGGCAGTAATTTAATTGCTTACCCCTGCTGTGTTAACGAGCCCTTGAGAATACATAAGCACTCTCATAACAAATCTCTCACCAGCTCCCAAATATAATAACAAATATGGAATTGTTTCTGCTCTGACTAAACTGGCAGCAGTGATCTTTGCAGCCTTACACAAGAGGAGAGACCAAAACTCTCTCAAAGCTGAAAAGTCAGCACTGATAGCAGCATCTAAAGCCAAAACCCAGACATTCCCTATATTGAGATGTTAAGAGGAACAAATGCTTCTCACTAAATACATAGAGGCCTTGTGCCTCAGTGACATTGGGATTGCATGTTGCCAACCAACCAGAGTGACCTCCAGAACTGTACAGTGCTGTAAATCTATTTCATTTGAAACACTGAAGCCTCCTGGGTTGAGCCACATGAACTTGTGTAAGCACTTGACAGTGGCAGAAACAACAGGAGTCACACCAAGTTCAGAACACTGAAAGCCCCAAGACTTACTAGTTTGGACTATTTTACACAGAACTGCTTTACTAGGTTAAGCTAAGAGCACAGTAGAGGTTGATTTTGCCTTTCAGAACTAGGTAAAAGTTGGAACAGTGTTAAGAGAGCCAGTCAGAACTGGCCAAACTCCACTGAATAACAAATCCCTTACAGTAAAAGGAGTGAGTCTACCAGTTATTTATGCTTATCAGGGCTATATTAAAGCTATGTGACAAAGCAGATTGTCTCTTTTCCTGGCTTACAGGCCCTCAAAAGAGATATGTGAGAAACACAGCTATGAGTTGGAAAGCATTAAAGGCTTAGTTACCAGATTTTTTTAGCACAAGCAGAGCTGCAAGTGGTTTAACAGGAAACATACTGTGCCCTAGCACCACCACCATGTGGGCAAGTCACCTGGTCACTCAGCAAAGGAGACTGAGCCAATGCCTTGAAAAAGGGAGTTACATCAGCTCTGAACAGGAAAGCATGAATGATTTATTGTTGAGGAGAACAGCAGTCCCAGGGGACATGCTTCCAGTTAAAGAACTGTGGTCTCTGGTGCACAGACCAGGGTATCCAGAAGAAGCTTGAGAGTTTCTGACTTCACCTTGGATCCTGAGGTACTAGCAATTCCCTCCCTGTTGTGTTTAGGGCTTCCCACAATTATTCCTTTTGACTTTCAGAGAGCATATGAAGCAAAGATCGTGTTCTTCCCTGTTCACAAAAAAATAGGCAGCTCAGGACTCAAATTTACTACTTAAGCCCATAATCCACTAGAATGTGACAGAAACCCCACCTCTGTGCTCTGACACTACCTACTCATCCAGCTGGACCTTTCCCCATGCCAGCTCTTATGTGTCATAGCCACAACTCCCTCTTCCCCTGCACACTCCTTAAAAAGACTTCCTATCATATAAAAACTATTTAGGGTTGTTTAGCAAGACAAGAGCAGCAGTATGCCCTCTTTCTCCCCCTTTTCCCTCATCTTTGAGGGGGACTTTTTCAGTCAAAGCAACACAACAGTTCACTGTAGTTTCACTCATTTTTGCAAAATCTTCCCAAAGAGATCCAAAACAGATTTCTGGAGAAGGAAATGTTGCTTCAATAAAGGCTGCAAAAGCTGCCAGCTGATGCTCACATCCTTGAAAATCAGCCCTCAGTACATTCTGGATTTGATCACTCAACTACAAAGCTTTTCAAAGGATCCAGGCAAGGCCAGGAGCAGCACTCCTCTTCCATCAGCCCAGCATCCCTACACTGGGTCTGGCCAGGCACAAAGTACAACTGTGCAGATTCCCAGCAGTGGCAAGCCTGGATGAGCTCATCCTCTGCAAGAACTGCTAGAGGTGGAAAGCAGTCAGTGGGTCCATTGTCACAATTCAGGGTAGATATCATCCACTGGGACAGGGCAGTCAAACTAAACCAGGCTGCATGTGGTTCTGCTCAGGTCACACACAGCTCAGTGCAGGTTTTGAACACAACTATTAGGCCAGATGGAAGAGACATTGCTCCTCCTAACATAAGAAAAAGCAGCTGGCTTCACCCCAGTCATTTACTGTACCACCAGTTCATATCAGCAGCCACACTCCACACTAGACAGTGCCTGACTGGCTTTTTGTCCTTTTTTCCACAGACATCCTTTACAGATAGGGTTTGCTAGCACCTTCTGAGGGGAGCTGACAAATACAACCTATAATAAGAATTTGCAGCTCTTTTAGAAGAGACTCAGACGTCAACATTGCTTCATGGTTTCTAATCTTGGGTGAGAATATGCATTGGAAAGTTTTGGTGATTCTGCTTCCATACAGTGCTTTCCAAATCAAAGACTATCCCAAAATCTTACCCCATACGGATAACAAGAAAGCACTTTGTCCAGCTACAGCAGTTAAGTTATACAGCTATTACTGATTACTGCTACCATAAAAACCCAAACCAAACCAAACATCAAGGATCTCTGCAAGCATCAATCCTATCCTCATGTGTAATGTACAGTTCAGTTTCCAGCTATAGGTTCCAGCCATCCACTGGAACAGGTGCAGGAGCACATACCACAGGACGTTGTTAGAGATGAAATTAGAACAGTCTTCAAAGCCTCACCACTACTGCCAGAGTTTAAACGAAGGCAAATGGTTTCAAGCACACTGCTTCCCATAGCCTGCCTCTTCAGGTCACTGATGGTTTCTCTGGGGAAAGAAACACCCAGACCTGTATTTGCATAACCCAGCTGGAGGTTACCAAAGCACTGATCTGCAATAAATCAAACCTTTATACCGCTTTTACAGGCAAACAGCACATGCTGTTGCCTTGACATGTTTTTTTATTTAAGGCAGGAATCCCTTATACCTCATCCATAATGATAGCCAAGTGACAACTACAGTTTCCACATTTTCCTCAAAGCTAAAACTGTGGGAAGCCCTATAGACAAGGGAGCATTCACCCGTTGCTCCCTGCAGAATGCACAAGTGTTTGAGCATCCTATGGACCAAGTCAAAAGCTCAGCTTATCTTTTGTGATGCTAACTCCAGTCAGCTGCTTAAGCATCACTGCCTGCAGCAAAGATGGCTTGTGTTAGTCACTCTGCACGTAACCACTCTCTTTTAGATAAATATTCAAAGGCCAACCTTCAGCATAAGTACTCTGATGCAGAGATTTGTAACTTCTACCAAGTCATTACATATATTTCTAGTTTTTGAGTAATTACATATACTTCTAGTTTTCGTTTAAGTTTTAAAGCAGCTGAAGCTCTGAAATACATGCAAATGTGCAGGCAGAAGATTGTTATCACACCAGTCTTTTTGTTTAGGCCCATTAGCCTTTAAGCAATAGACTTGTGATGCAAAACACATTGTTTAAGTATCCAGGCTCAGGAGACTGAACACCACAGGACTTTAACAGGCAAAGGGAAGAAAGTTGCTCAGGTAGTACAGCTCTTGTATTATCAGTGAAAAACTAAGATTGGAACTTATATTACCAGATCAATGCAAAACTAAGCAGCTAATAAAAATACTACTTCTCTTTACCAAGACAAGTTGCCAATCTAACCTACTATAAAACCCTGTGAAGCCTTTACAGAGTGATTCCTCTCTACCACTGAATTCAGGCAAAATCTGTTCTGGGCTGAGGACAAGGTATCCTTATAATCTATAGCAGAATCAGACATATGATCTGCCTGTCACAATTTCTGTTGACCCTCCACTTTGCCAATGGACAAATCTATTTTTGCAATCTTCATGTGACTTATGTCTTTCAATGAGACAAAGTCTACAAGAACTTTCAAGAGCAGGTACTGAGCCTAATAGTGCAAAACTGTGCAAGACTGAAGGATGGAACATCTTTTCATACAGGGTTTGTGTGGACTTTTTCAGCTTGATTTTACTAAGCCCATTCAAAGCAGAGAGCATAGAAAGAACTCTTCAGTCCTGAAGGTGCATGATGCCACACTGGTGAGGGAGAAAACTTGCCAGGAATTGTGCAAAAGCCTTTACCCTCTGAAAGGACAGATCAGATTAGATAAATTTTATTTAAGCCTATTATGTGAAAAGCAATTCCAGAGACATTTCTATCCTCAACCCAGCTGAAAAAACCTAGCTACCCAGTGCTGATAGGAATAGCTAGAACAGATTGTTTTGTAGTGAAGTCAACATTCCTCATGGCAAACAGCTGAAAAAAGATGCTTCTCCAAAACAATCTTCCTGCAGATAGAAGAGCATGCACTCATTCTGAAGGGCATTCTTCGTGTGGCTTACCTTAAGAAAACAAGCTCAGCAGGGTGCAACACAGGGAAACACAGCCATGCAGACTGAGCAATTAAGTAATATTAAATCTAAGGAGCATTTGAATATTGCCCTTCAGATTTTATGCTAAAACTATAGTTACTGCTAAATTTAACCATGTCTTTCAAACCAGGGCACTTCACTCAAAAGCAGGTGACTTCCCTCCAGCATTGATAAGAAGTAGAAACAAGGAAAATGTTCAAGGACACAACAGATTTTCAACTCCTTCCTCTCTGTCTGCTGTAAACTGGAGTGGTTCTGAACAGCAGTGTACTGCAGAGATTACTCCAGCACAGCATGGAGATGGTTCAGTACATATTCTTTAGTGTCCTGTTCCAGAGAAGGTGCTCCCAGATGTACAAAAGCCCAGGAACAAACATCATGTTCATAAGCAGCATTTCCACTGTTATGCAATAGTGGCTTATGGTGACAGGGGCTGAGCAGTGAACACCAGCCAGGAGGACCTCTTGCCAAGGTCTCCACACAAGGACAAGGACAGCATAACACAACCCAGAAAATGGATAAAAACACCCAAAGGAAAAGTCGTCTTGGACCAGAAATGGAGATTTTTATTTCTGTGAAACAAAGATGGCTTCTGAGTTTTCTCCAGACCCAAAGGCTTTTAACTGTTTTGATTTGCTCAGTTGCCATAGATAGCAGGCACCCTGAGTAAAGATAAATACTTGAAGCAGTTGTCTTCCAGTAACCAGCCCAGTCACTTCCAGTAACAGGATTCTGCAACAGAAGGCAGACAGGGGAACAGGCCTGGGGATGGTAGTTACTTATTATGGAAGCTCACAACAAGTACATGGCCCAACAAGTACAGAGTTCAGTCTCAAGTGGCTGAGTGAATTCACAGCCAGTTACATAAATCTGCTCACCAATGTTACTGTTTGAGCTCCAGATCTGCATTTCAGCTCTGCAGCACAACCTCACATCTTGATAGGTGGCTGCCCACAGTGCTCAAGAACAAGACAATACTAGGTGTTCCCTAAAAATGCCTCCTAGCATTTTAATATTTAAAACATTCCCAGAACGTGGTTGTAGATTAAGTTTAGTGGCTCTCAGGCAGTAGATTATCATTTTAGAGCACGTACATCATCCAGTATGCAGGAATTTAGGAAAGCAGCAGCTGTATAAGCAGCTCACACAAAGCACATAAAAACTGTGCTATTTTTATTAGCAGGCATCAGCATTCAGGTCCTCAAAGATGTGAAGTGAAAGTTCAGCAACAGGCTTATTTCTGGAGCATTGCTTCATTTCATCTGAGGAGATTAACACTTTAAACATTAACTCTTCCATGGCCTTTATGTGCTACAGCACACTGGATACTGATAGTGAGAAAACAGAGCTTACAACTTGTCTACATCAGGACATTCTATGAACTCTTGCCTGCATTACAACAGGTAACAGATTATTTTTTCCCCTTTATAGAGCAGTTTGGAGGTATTTAAAGAATGCTCTACAAAATCAAACTTTGTTTGAGCCTTGCCCTTTATTTGATGCTAGGGAACACAATTTGAATTCCAATCAAGAAAACTCATAAAATTCTGCATGGTTCAACCCTGACCCCAAATATGTAGAAAGCAGCTTTTTCTGCATCAGCTCAGCCAGACTGCTCAATGAGATGAGGACACAGCAGACAGGCAACAAAAAAAATTTAAGCAAGTTATGGAGCTTTCACATTCCCTGAGCCCCAAATAGAAACAAATGGAGCAGAAGTGTTTGTTTGCTGCCCACAGTACCTGTATGAAGTCAGAACTATTTACAAGTACAGACTGGCCTCCCTGGCTAAACCACCTCCTTCACCACTTAAGAAGCTTTTATTTAGTAAAGTGCCCATCACACCCCTCCTCCCCCACCAGCAACTACAAGAAGTATTTTAGCCAAAACAAGGCATGAGAATTTACAGCCCTTACAAATCTTCCTTGCTGATCAGAGCTGGAGAACACAAGACTGCTGCCAATGCCACAGCACCCAGCAAAAACTCAGACCCCCGAGGCTGCTTCTCTGCAAGGTCAATGCTTCAGCTTACCAACAGGGAGCTGCCATTCTCCTCTACCTCTCAGCATGTTCACCTGCCAAAGCTTCAGGGGTAACACTGTTCTTCTAGTTTATTATTCTTCTGGAAGTGTTCCTCCCAGAGTAGAACACTAAGGAGTTGACAGGGATCAAACACTGCTTGCTATTAGGGGGGAAGAAAAGAACACTGAAAAGCTTGAAGACAGCTTTTCTGACTACTCATCTCCTTGCATCTAAGAGAAAAGCAGTGACAGTGTAAAAGAGTCTTCTGGTATCAGGCAGCCTGCTCACCCAGCACAGGTTGGTGTGCAAACAAAGGATAAGAAGGATCTAGGCTGGATCTTTGACAGTGTTTACTAACAGGCTTGACAGTCATTTGCCACAATCTTTGAGGAGTTTGCCTTTACTGATGATAAAAAGTGTGCAGACAACAAGGATAATTATTTTCGATATGGATGACACGTGCCACATCTCTACAGAAATAAAGAAACACACACTTTGCTAGAATAAACTGTAAACAGCCCAAAAAGTCTAGCCTAATACAGCAGGCACTGGCCAAATTTATCCTCGTGAATCGAAGAGCCAGCACTGCATTTCTACAGGAATAAGAGCAGATGAAGGACTTTCTGTACCCTTTTGGAAGGCAGGAAGAGGACACAGCTGCCACCAGCAGTTAGGCCCAAGTGCTCAAGGGCACCAATAGCTGTGCTGAATTGCAATAGCTTCCATACAACAAGTAGCAAATTGGATGGAAAAGGGTCTGATTATGCTACTCCACTTGGTAAGCCAAAGTACAGAGAGTGACAGGGTCAGACGAATGGAAAAAGAGGTAAGAGAACGTGAGCTCTAGGAAAACAGATTCTCCTGATTCCCAGTGTTTGGTAGATATGTAGACTGTTTCTGGCAGTTTACAGAACTGTAAAAAACAGAACTAACAGCTACAAGTACAAGGTGCCTGGCACACAGCCATCTCAGGCAGTTTTACAATTTGAAGTTCTTAAATTATTCATCCACCACCACTTGGCTTACTGAATGACACCACAATGCACTGAATTGGACCAGAGGTGAGGATTGTGCCATAAAGGGAAAATAAAGTCCAAAAGTGTTTACTTTAAGAATTTTTGAACACCTGCACAGATAGAATAACTTTGCTTGTTTTCTGCTTTCTCCCTGCCAGCCTGTTTTTCACAGCAGAGCCCTCACCCCTTCCTCCCTTAAGCAGGAGCTGAACAAACGAGGTCTGAAAGGCAGTTCACAGCTGTGAACATTCCTCTGTACAGAAGAATTGGTCTTATAACAGATCTGACAACAAACCCAGGACTGATATAACAGAAGGGATTGCTGGGCTACTTATTTTGCTTTCATGATAGAATCTGAAAAGAGCTGCTTAATCAGCTTTCCTAACACTCCGAATAATTAGCAAGTAATCAAAGCCTTGCAAGATTTTTCGGTGGAGTATGGCACAAGCTGTTTTCACATAGCTTTTTCCTAATTATCCTACAAACTGTTTCATGCATAATTGCAGGAATTTAAATACATTTGTTCCCTTTTATTCTCCAGGTGACTTTCATGCCTAAAGACAGGATTTGATTTTTTTTTAATTTCTATATTGAAAAAAAAGTCTGTGATAACATCATTAGAATAGTAAAAAGATATAATCATATATATATCTTAGAGCTGTCTTTCCTGTAAGCTCTTTAAATTCCCAACAGCAATTATATTCCTAACAGTCCTGTCTTCCTTAGCAGAGATACAGAGGGCAAGAGGACTGGACAGCTACCTATTGACACATTTTGTTCTGGTTTGTTTCAGTTGAGTTTGCTTCCTTTTTGTCATGGAAGCCTTTCAGACAATATTTTGCCCAAGAACTAGGTATTGGAGATCACTGCTACAGTTTTCAGACAAGCTGGCAAGCCTGAGCTCAGCTGATCCACAGAAAGCAAACAACCCAAACTTGCACACTATTAACACAATATCAGGGTTCTGCAGCAGCTCATCACTCCTGCAATTAATGCACAACAGATGTCCAAATATTGCTGGACATGTTCTGCATTGTCACTCTTTTGGGAATGCTTTGTTCTCCAAGTGAAAGTCAAAGACATGTCCCTAATACAGCAGTGCTAGGAGCCTGTGCTGTGACATCAGAGCTGAAATAGCAGGAAAATGCAATTTGATTTAGCTTACAATCCATTTCCAAAGACTAGCCTGGCTGGTAATCAGCACAGCTTCATGCTTGCTCCTTCAGTGACTAGGGACCTGTCACACTGGAGAGTGCAACACTGGGATGGCAAGTGTCTGAAGTACCAAGTAACTCAAACCTCCTCAATGTATTTTTTAGGAAAGCAATTGCTTTGCATTTAAGACACTAGACATAATCAAGAATCCAAACATTTACGTTACCACCAACCTGGAGTGCATCACAGAACCCTCTATGGGTTCCCATTTCATCAGATAATGCTTTGTTTCCTCTAAAAGTTTAGAGACCCCATGGCCTAACATCTTACACCTTACGTAATCAAGGCACCTAACACATCACTGCTAAAAGCCTCTCATCTCTCCTAAAATGACTATCCTTAAGTCAGCTTGACTTTGGAGATCCAAAAGGAAAGTTCATGCAGCTGCACTCAGCACTTACTATATAATTGATGTATTTAGAGCTTCTAAATAGGACTTGCAAGTTTTCAAAGTGATTGCAGAAGAGAAATACTGTAATCAAAGTCCTTGTCCCTCCAAAGCCTCGTGAAATTGCACTAAATGCTTCCTATTATTGCAGAAGGTTCTTGGTGAAGCTGAGGGCAGCTGCACTGATTCTGGAGGTCTTGCAATGGAAGATCAGGGATCAGCCTGCTCAAATACACAGCTGACATCAGGTCAATTTGAAAGTGTATTCAACTGGCTTAGAGCTGGCCTCTATGTCATTACTTTATTAAACTAGTTAGGATGTGCTCTACCAGTAATAAATTTCATTAGTTTTCAATCAACTTAAGGTACTTCAGATAAGAGCAGGCACTTTAAAACTAATAGCCAACCCTGTGTTTATAATAAGGGCACTGACACACCATGAAAATGTTCCCTTCCTGTGAGTCCCAACGATTCCTTCCCTAATAGAAAGGAGTACAAGAACATGAACAAGTGCTGACTGCATCCACCCCACTCCCATTTCCACAGACAGTGGGCTATTAGTGCTGGTATAGTACAATACCAGCATACAGCTTCTATAAAAATGGACAGCAATGACTTTTTCTGTGCAGCTGTGGAAAACACCACACAACAAGGCTTGGTCATAAATCCAGGTATCTGAGACAATAAAGAAATGCTTGACTTAAAAAAGATTTATTTTAGCAGGAGTACACCCTGACATTCAGTTGAACCCAAGTCTAAGAAATGCATGAGGTAGAATAGATAAATGCAGCTCTTCTTCCTATATAACACAGGTCAACATGGAAAAAATATACTACTTACTCTTTGGTCAAAAGTGGGCAGGATTTAAGTAGAAAACGAGCCAAAGCAGAGTCCTGGTAAATGAGTTCAGGAGGGGCAGTCGGGCTTTTTAAATTCAAGCAGCGAACAATAACATAGAGAACAGCAGCAACTGCAGCTAGCTTCACCCCATCAAACACTGCTGGCAGCTCAGAGGTTTCCAATATTGCACTCATTTTCAGCCTGGAGATAAAAAACAACATTAAAGCTTTTAGAAATAAGAGTGTTGGATATGAATATCTACTGTCTTGTTAAATATACAACTGTGCTAACCAACTAGATTTGTTAATCAACGCTGCTGGGAAATCCTAGCCTATCAACTCCCACTAGGAACTTTTAAGTTGAAGGAAAATCTAGTTGGTATTGTTCTAAACACCCTAACCAACGGAAGAAAAACTGGATTATCAGCTGTGAAGGGGATTTATTCCTAACCAGTGCTGCCTTAGAATTGCACCAGTGTCTCAGGTGTCAATCCCTGGTCTGCAGCCAGTCAATACATGCAGGATCTTGGCCAAGACTACCCAGGTCAAACAGAAGCTGGGTGAAAAGCCAGGCTATAAAGGCACCTTGGCAGCTTTGGACATGTGTTCCTTCCCAGTTGTACAAGCCAGCCTTGAAAAGAAGCACCTGAAAGAACCTCTGTGTTAGTTCCACAGCTTGAGTCTTGCAGTTCCATGAGAACACTGGTACTAAATCCTGCCTGCATTAAAGATGGTCACTTTATTCAGTGGCATTTTCAGCATTTCTTTTAATACACTGCAGTACTGCAGCTGAAGGACTAGATTAATATCTAGTCTTTCAAGGACTTCAGAGTAAAGGAACAGAAGCAAAGAAGTATAAAAAAATATATCATTCCAGCTTGAAACCAAATTCTTAAACTGATCCAGCTTATTTTGAACATACAGTTCAAACAGCTGGCTGAGTTTTTTAAAGGGACAGGTTTTTCTCTGGATCTTCCCTAAGTCACATGGGTTACCCGAGTAAAATAAGTGACAAGCCAAATCTTACCAATTTCAATTTTCTTCAAGCTAGAAAAAATTGCCAGTCCCCCGTAGACTTGTCACTGATCCACGTGCTGCCCGAGCTACCCTGTGAGGGGAGGAAAAGCAAATTGATTGATTATTACTGATAAAGGTGCATTTCTCAGCTAGCAAAGATGAAAACAATTTTATACAAAGGACCCATCGCAGACCATAGCAGCAAGCTATTTGTGTAGTCAGCCATAACCAACTCTGATCCATCTGCATCAGAAAGCAGTTGCCAGTGAACAGATTCCAGACTAGATCACTTGCCTGCAGCATATTAAGTCATCTGCAGTGTGCAAATGCAACTTCATTTCTGCAAGACAGTGAGACACTGTACTCAGAAAACCTACCCAAATCTCTTCCTATTTAAAGGACTAAGATTAGCGGGGTACTCTTCTCAACTTTGAAATATCTACACTATTACTGAAGTGCGAAGCCAGTCTGAAAGAAGTGTCCTGCTACTTTTATTCAGGCTTAGCAAGGCAACTCACTTCTACAGATGGAAGCTTGTAAACAGTCTCTGCTTGTTCCCACACTTCCTTTTTGAGATGTTACAACATATCACACTTCAACACGGTAGGAGCCACCGGAGGCTCAGACACAGCCACCTAATTAATGCTAGTGAACATGTAAGAAGGGTTGTTACAGGAATTTGATGATGCCAGTGAAAGACAAAGCTTTCAGCCCGAGACCATAAAAGTGTAAGCAATACTTGCTATTAGAACTGCCTTCCCACAGGCACAACAAATCGATGGGGAATCAGAGCTTCCAGGAAAAGCTCCAGAACTGTCTGCTCTTTATCACAGCTGCTGCTTCCAAATGGAAAACACCATCAGGACAGACCATACCAAAGCCTTGCTCTCCTTTATAGCAGGAGTGAAGAGCCTCAGAAGTACTTTCTGTACTCAGTGTAGCTGCACCAAAACCCTTGTAAGAAAATACATGTGACATCAGCTATTGACTAACAGTGTGCTGGAAAGCTGCAAGTTCCTGCCACCGCAACCATCTGCACAGCAGAACTGAGGGAAGCAGAGACATTTAATCTTGGACAGCTCTTCAGCTTTTATTTTCCAGTTCTGAGCTTCACAGGAGAAGGGAGAGGATGGGCCACAAAAAGCCATCTATTCTACTCAGAAGATTGCATTGGCATCATTAAAGGAGCTCAAGCACAATGTTCAGCTGCAGTGTGTTACCTCACACCTCTACTTGGTAAACTTTCACCAACACCACCATCAGTTCAGTAGGAGATAACAGGCAAACTACAGCAATGGCTTCACCAGGGAAGGTACCACTGGCAGAAGAGCAGACCAAGCTCCTGAACTCAAGAACCAGGTGCTCAAGCAAATCTCCCTCAGACCGAATTCCAAGAAGCTCTGTTGAAATCTTCCCATCATTGTTTTAATCAGAAAATTAAGACACCAATACCTCAGACCATCCTGACACCTGGATTTAAGCTAGTTTGCTGTTCACAGCTTTCACCTTAGTAAATTTTTAAAAATAGAACTGAGCACAATTAGTCATTAGGATTTTGTACTAGTGACTCAGTGTAACTGATCCAACTAAACCCTATCTCCCTGAGAATGTTCTCTCTCACATAATCTTCAGATTACAAACACACCACATCTTCTGATACTTTTATATCTCATGTTAGCCTGTCACTCCCTTAAAACAGCATACCAACTTGGCATTATTTTCAGAAAAATCAGCTGTTGGTAGGCAGGATTATGCTTTGACACTTATGAACTAGTATCTTCCATTTTAGACAGCCTAAACACACATTCACTGCACTTATGCACCTCAAACATGTGCTAGAGGTTCATGTATCTGTCAAAATCTTTACCCAAAAGCTCAGATCAGCCTGTAGATGAAACAAAAAACTGGCACTGCTTCAATTGCACAGCCTTCTGCAGTGATTATTTAAGCAATGGACCTGGCCCATGAAGATTCCATGCCCCATGGATTCAGCTTGAGTGTCACTTGAGGCACTTCCTCTAAAGTCTGGTATTTCTGAAGACCTAAACAAACCTCTCTCAGCCAGGGCAGATTTGCAAGGGCTGTGTCAAGGCACTCAGCTCTAAAATTTTAAGGGTTTAGCTTACTAAAATGGATTTGAGCTTTGCCTCTAATCACATAGGACAAATGTCTCCCTCTTTAACCAGCTGGGATGAGGTCACCTTGCTTCTATTTTGTTAAACCCTTTTTACAATGACCCAATAAACTTGTCTGTTAAAAAAAAAAAAATAGATAACCACAGGGTTGAGCCAGACAAATTTTAATCTAGAATCTCCTCTAACTGGGTCAGCATTAATCTAAATGAACAAACATTTGGCTTTCTTCATATACAAAACACTGGATTCTGGCAGGCTAGACAAAATTACCAAAAAGCACACCACTGGAAGTAATCAAGCCTTTCCATCCATCACAGCATTTGAGATCCACATTGAAGAACCCAAAGAAGTTAAAGCTCTTGGCTCCAAGGATGTTACTTTAAAGCATCTTAATTGCACAGTTTTTTTAAAAAGAAATCACTTATAGGCATGACAGCCCCAAAGACCAGCAGCCCTCTCAAGCAATGTCCATAAGTTCCAATTATAACTGAGGGATAACTTTAAAATCAACCATTGGAAAGCAAGAGCTGGATTTGTAGTCTTTTCATTTGCCCTTTCATCAAAACTGAAAATCACGTTACAGGAAACATTTCAGCATTACTGTTAAAGTGCATGTCACCTACACAAGTGTAATGAGAAAAAAATCCCAAATCTCACCCTTTCCAGACAGGAACAGACACAAGTACAACAAAAGCCAGTGGAGCTACAGCAAATCCTTTGTGTATCCTTTCAAAAACACTGGGGTTTTTGGGAAAGCCATCATCAAAATATTTACTTGTACAGTAATTGAATTCACAACTGCCAACAAATCCAAGACTGGTACACATTTCAGTTTCAGGTTTCTGTGGAGAGGAAACTTCCAGGCACAGAAGTCACTGACTCAACAGGGCACACACAGGATTTGGTAGCTACCAAGTTTTACAGCTCCTCCACCCATGAAAGCAGAGTCTGACTCTTCACTGGAAAGCCAAGATTTAAAAAGCAAAGATATTAAAGGGAGCCATTCCCACAGGATCCTCCCCCCTCAGGCCTTTTAACAAGCCATTGAAAGCCTGGCAGACTCATTTATTTCACTATAAAGCATGAGAAATGCTTTGGGCTAATGCAAAGATGCAGCTATATGGAACACAAAGAGCAAAGGGCTCTTTGAAAGGGGCTCCACTGACAAGATATCTATTCTCCATTACATGGCCTGAAGAATCTTGAAGGAATGCCATTTCCAGGCAGGGCAGCTTGCTACAAAAGCCTCATGGATGCCTCCCCACCCCTCAGCAGTCTGGCTCACTGATGCTCTCAGAGCTCAGCTGGACACAAAAANCCATGACAGAGCGGGGCCTGAGGGAGCCGCGGGGTGCCCGGGGGTGGGGGCAGCGGCAGTCGTGGCTGCAGCCTCCGCCTCAGCTGCGTTTCCAGTCCGCCGCATGCCGCTTCCTGCCGCCGGAGCCACCGCCCGTGACGTGAGGAAGGCAGCCTGGGGAGCTGAAGGACACGGTTGCTCCTCAGTGACACGGAGCTCGGTGGTCTTGAGGGCCAAAAATCCCTCCAGGCTGCCGATAAGCTGTGTAGTGTACCCGGTGCTGGATACTGGTTACACAATACTGCGCCGTTTAGGAGCAGTATCTTCGAACCTTAAAAATGGTGGCTGGGCCTTCAACACACTGGGTTTGTTTATTGTGGGCCCACCGGCCACCTCTGTGTGGCAAACCTGGGACCACCCTTGGGCTGTGCCAGCAGCACTGAAGGGTCTTCCCTGGTCCCTCAGTGCTCAGCATTGTCCCACCAAGTGGGGTGTGTGACAGGGACAGAGAAATCCACTCAGAGGGAGATGCATCCTGTCAGATCTGGGAGGCACTGGCGGAAAATAAATTCTAAGATAAAAAACTGTTCACGATGTGATGTTTATAAACCTACTTTTTTTGTATTCTTCCAAGAGAACCACGCGTTTCGTTGCTGGTAACATCAACCATTCTGAGCTGTGTTAATGGTTGCTTTATATAACTGGATGGAAAAATCCTTCCTCTCATTTCAGATATTTTGTTTCCTCTGTTTACTGGGTGTTGGAGCTTCCTACGTGGAGAAGGCTCTCAAGGAGCAAGTCACATTTTCCAGGGCGCTGTGTACGTGGAGAGATGAGTAAGTGCTGTAGCCTGAGTCACAGGGAAGGAGGGAGCTCTGGGAAGGGGCCGAGAGGGAAATTCTGGAATGAAGGTGGCAGAGCAAACAGCATCTTCCTCTCCTCCACGCTTGCTACAGGTGTGATCCCACACCGCTCAGTCAAACAAGAGTTATCTTCCTTATCTTTTAATTAACCTTGTGAAAATACCCAGGGTTTATGGTTGCTAAATTTGTCAGCGACTCAGCTAGGCTGAGGTTTGCTGTGTCTCAACGCAGCTGAGTTATGCTTGTGACCAAGTTGACAGATAGGCTCAGCAGATAAACATCCGGTGTCAGACTCAAACTTAAGTATTTGAGGAATGTGTTTGAGTTTGATTACAGAAAATTGCAGTCCAATTGATTCCAGGTGTACCTTAGCGCCTTCACCATCTGATCCAGGCAGGAAAAAACAGATCCGGGCAGGAAAACACGCCTCAAAGCAGAGCTGAGCCTCCAGGCAAGGCTTTTATTTTAAGTCTTTGAGACTGTTGATTTCTCAGACCTGAGAGAAGCTCAGCTATTAGAAGAGATCTTTGTTCCGGACCTGTCACAAAACGAAGCAAACCAAACTTTCTGCTCACTTCTTGCTGAGGAGAGGTGGCAGCAATAAATTTACAGGTGGCTGTGGCAGTGGGAGCCAAAATCTTGAGCTGTGTTTATTGCAAGAAGGGAAGTGATGGAAAAGGTGCTGTGTCCCTAGAAAGGGAAAGAAGAACCAGTGCAAGTCTGGTGTTTTGCTCTGGGCAGTGTTGAGGGATTCCAGCTGCACCTTGTGGTGTGGGAGCAGGGATGTCTGAGTGGAAGCAAGCGCATTTTGGGAATGCAAATCCCACTTTGGGCTGTTAAAGCAGCTGGTGAGCCGTGGCTTGGGAAGGAAGCTGCCCTCCCTCTGAGTGTGTGGGGAGTTGCTCTGGCTGATGTTCTGGTGGGCTCTGCAGGGTTGGTGCT
>VZTZ01041457.1:711045-742584 GCA_013400955.1 Drymodes brunneopygia
AGCTGAAGGACACGGTTGCTCCTCAGTGACACGGAGCTCGGTGGTCTTGAGGGCCAAAAATCCCTCCAGGCTGCCGATAAGCTGTGTAGTGTACCCGGTGCTGGATACTGGTTACACAATACTGCGCCGTTTAGGAGCAGTATCTTCGAACCTTAAAAATGGTGGCTGGGCCTTCAACACACTGGGTTTGTTTATTGTGGGCCCACCGGCCACCTCTGTGTGGCAAACCTGGGACCACCCTTGGGCTGTGCCAGCAGCACTGAAGGGTCTTCCCTGGTCCCTCAGTGCTCAGCATTGTCCCACCAAGTGGGGTGTGTGACAGGGACAGAGAAATCCACTCAGAGGGAGATGCATCCTGTCAGATCTGGGAGGCACTGGCGGAAAATAAATTCTAAGATAAAAAACTGTTCACGATGTGATGTTTATAAACCTACTTTTTTTGTATTCTTCCAAGAGAACCACGCGTTTCGTTGCTGGTAACATCAACCATTCTGAGCTGTGTTAATGGTTGCTTTATATAACTGGATGGAAAAATCCTTCCTCTCATTTCAGATATTTTGTTTCCTCTGTTTACTGGGTGTTGGAGCTTCCTACGTGGAGAAGGCTCTCAAGGAGCAAGTCACATTTTCCAGGGCGCTGTGTACGTGGAGAGATGAGTAAGTGCTGTAGCCTGAGTCACAGGGAAGGAGGGAGCTCTGGGAAGGGGCCGAGAGGGAAATTCTGGAATGAAGGTGGCAGAGCAAACAGCATCTTCCTCTCCTCCACGCTTGCTACAGGTGTGATCCCACACCGCTCAGTCAAACAAGAGTTATCTTCCTTATCTTTTAATTAACCTTGTGAAAATACCCAGGGTTTATGGTTGCTAAATTTGTCAGCGACTCAGCTAGGCTGAGGTTTGCTGTGTCTCAACGCAGCTGAGTTATGCTTGTGACCAAGTTGACAGATAGGCTCAGCAGATAAACATCCGGTGTCAGACTCAAACTTAAGTATTTGAGGAATGTGTTTGAGTTTGATTACAGAAAATTGCAGTCCAATTGATTCCAGGTGTACCTTAGCGCCTTCACCATCTGATCCAGGCAGGAAAAAACAGATCCGGGCAGGAAAACACGCCTCAAAGCAGAGCTGAGCCTCCAGGCAAGGCTTTTATTTTAAGTCTTTGAGACTGTTGATTTCTCAGACCTGAGAGAAGCTCAGCTATTAGAAGAGATCTTTGTTCCGGACCTGTCACAAAACGAAGCAAACCAAACTTTCTGCTCACTTCTTGCTGAGGAGAGGTGGCAGCAATAAATTTACAGGTGGCTGTGGCAGTGGGAGCCAAAATCTTGAGCTGTGTTTATTGCAAGAAGGGAAGTGATGGAAAAGGTGCTGTGTCCCTAGAAAGGGAAAGAAGAACCAGTGCAAGTCTGGTGTTTTGCTCTGGGCAGTGTTGAGGGATTCCAGCTGCACCTTGTGGTGTGGGAGCAGGGATGTCTGAGTGGAAGCAAGCGCATTTTGGGAATGCAAATCCCACTTTGGGCTGTTAAAGCAGCTGGTGAGCCGTGGCTTGGGAAGGAAGCTGCCCTCCCTCTGAGTGTGTGGGGAGTTGCTCTGGCTGATGTTCTGGTGGGCTCTGCAGGGTTGGTGCTTGGGAGCAGCCATGTGTGCCTGTGCTGTGGGTGGAGCACTCTGGCCAGGGGCCAGGGGCAAGGCTGTGCCACTTGCAGTAAACAGGTCATGCTCAGAAAATGCCATCTGAGCAGGAGCCTGAGCCATCCCCAAAGGAAGAGTGCTGGAAAGAGCTGAGCTTCATTTCCAGCCTTTCAGGGAAGGATTTAGCTGCTTCAGCCCAGCAGGTATTTCTGCCTGCTGTTATTGCTGAGAGGTGGGATGGGAGTGTCCAGAAATACCCTAATGCTTTGGAGACAGGAGGATCCCTCTCTGAGCAGTGTGGCTGCTGCAAAAGGGGACAAATGTACATGCTGGAAACTGCAAGTTTTGCTTTGTGCTTTGGGCAGGCAATTACCTCTGTACAGAGAGGCCAAAAAAAGACTGATGAAAATTCCACCTTTTAAAATGCAGCAATTGGAAAGGTACCAGGCAGAGAAAACTCCACGTGCTGCTGAACCAGCCCAAGACACCCCCGTGTTACACTGTGGTGACAATCACCTTTTGTTCTTCACATCCCTCTCTCTTTTGGCTGTTGCTGCCACGAGGAACTCTGAACTCTTTTTCTGCTTCATTTCCCCTGGCCCAGCTTTTCTCCTGCTCAGCAAACGTGCTGTGTGCTGAAGGACTCCTGTGGACTTTGCACCCCTGAGGAAACCTTTTTGCCAGAGGAAACATCAGGGTGTTCATCTCTGGCAGTGTGTAGCAGGAGCAAAAAGGAAAACACCTCTTAGGTAGGGTTTGATTGCCAGCTGAAAATAAGCAAAGTGCCTGTCAGTGACATGTGAGCACAAAAAAGCTTTGCAGATGGAAATAAATGCAATGCTTTTTCCTCTTCTCCTTCTCTGCCTTCCCTGCAGTGCCAATGAGGCTTTGGCTCCTGGGCGGCAGAGCCGTGCTGTTCCAGAGCCTGTCGGATCTGGAGGCACAGTGCTCTTTGGACTCTTACATATTTTCTGTAAATGGTGTCTAAAAGAGTAATGGGCACTTTGCAGAGCTCTAAATAGACCAGCCACTGTCCTGAGGAGCTGGCAACATACAGAGGCAAGTACCAGGGATGGGAGAATGGCTGCATCATACAAACCAGCTGGGGAGGTGGCACGTGGCCCACCTGATCAGTATTTTTCCATCACATTCTCATTCAGCTGCTCCTTGCCAACTTCCAGCTCTGTCACGCTCCTCAAAAGCTTGTACTCTGGGTTTATTTAGCATGCTATTTATTTCCTAATTATAGAACTGAAGTGACTGACCTCAGCCCTGCTGGGTACTGCTGTCCACCTTTTTGTCCCCTCTAGACCACAGGCTCTGGTCTCCTCTAATGGCTGAAGGCCATTGCCAGAGACTTTCTGACTCACTTTGTTTTTCTCCCAAACCCAAGAGGACTCAGACTGCTTATACAGAGAGATTCACTGATCATTTCAGAGCAGATGGGCTATTTCATTCCCAAATTCTTTAGGCCAAAAGAGAAATGCCACTGAGCTGAGCACTTTACCAGGCTGTGTTCTGCTGCTTCTGTGACAAATTCCCAGCAGCCAGCTCACGGCTTTTATCCCACATCCAGCCACAGCTGCTGGCTGGAGGAAGAGGTTTTGAAAACCACTCCCTGGCATCAGCAGTGCTGCTGGTCCTGCTTTTGGTTGCTCCATGGCACTTGAACCGTGCCTGACTCCACAAGCAGACTTGGTGGTCTGGGAGAAGGATCCATCTGTATCTCCCTGAAAGGAATCTGTGCCACAACACTAGTGAATTTTCCAGGGAGTCCTGTTAGGTGAAATTCCTGCCTTCAGAATTCTTTCTGCACCAAAAGCTGCTAGGCTGAGCAGACCTGTTCCCTGCAGCCACCTCTAATGCCACCTCTTGTTCACTTAGAGGTGTTTCTGCCCCTTTCACACAGTTTGGTAACTTAAGATACAGCTGCAGGAGTCAGGTGGTGCTTTGGTGTGGCACCTGTCCCTAAAGCCACCTGCAGAAGCAGGGGGGTTCTGTGCAGGGAAGGTGGCATCAGAGCAGCAGGTGTCTGGCAGGCAGTGAAAGCAGGGAGAGTAGGCGTCTCTGAGGGAAAGCAGGGTGGATTCAGACAAATGGATGTATTAGAGCCAGAAGGATGTATGAGCTTCTCCTGGAGTGTTTCCAAGATGTTACACTGAATAAAGGAAACCGTTGGTCTTCTTGTTTAATCCCAAGTGGTCTGTCTGACGTTTGCCACTAAAGTGCGTTCCTGAGGTTGGAGTCTGGAAAGGCTCTGATTGTCCCACCTCAGAAAACTGGCAAGGGAATCTGCTAAGGCCACAGAGTTTTGTTTTGTTTTGTTTTGTTTTTTTTCAGTGACTGCTTGTGAAATGCTTTCTGTGGAAAAGTTTCCGTAGAAGTAGTGGTGCCTGAGGAGAATGCAGGGTTGCAATCCTTCAAACTGAAATGCTCAGTGAACCAAACAATGGGATTAGCATCCCCTTGTAAAAATCCAAATTTTAGTATTGCCTGAGGAATGGGGAAGGGCCTTTTCCTAGAGAGCAATATTTATGGAAATAAATTGAGTGGAGGCGGAAGATTGATTTTGTGCCAAAATAGTGGGAATTGGGATAGATCTGGGAGGAAGGGAGGGAGAACACAATAGTGTTTGGATGGTGGTGAGTACAAGAGATATGGTTACAGCTGTGATTTGGGAGAATGAGTAATGGTGTTTGGGAGCAGAGAGCCAGAGCTCTGTTTCCTGAAGGTGTAGAAGGAAAGCAGGGGTGAGAGGAAACAGGCTTGATGCTGGTGCAGGGAGGTGGCTTGTGGGTGAGGCTGGTGGGGTCCACATGACCATGGTTTGCAAGGGTGGGTAGGTGAGCAGGAAGCTGCAAGGAGCAGTGGCATGGCTGGGATGAAAGGCTAATCCAGAGCATCTCCATCTGCCTGATGGCTTCCTGGAGATGCACTGGTAGTCACAGTCAAGCAGGGAAGGTCTGCCACCATGGCCAGAGGTGAGCTGGGGGTGACAACCCTTTTCCATGCACAGGCACCTGGAAGGCTGCAGATCAGTGTGCCAACAAAACAAAGCAACTGCAGAGCTACTGCACTCCACTCTGGCTGACCTTACCCGGCTTTGCAGGAGCAGCACTTCCCTTTGTACCACCTCTCAGTTAAAGTATTGCATGATTTGGAGGAAATAAACAGTGCTGGTGACACTGTGTAATGACCCCTTCTCCAGGATGACTCCACCTTGCTCATTGCAGCCTCCACCTTGCAAAACCGATTTCTCAACTTTTGGGAAATGACGTCTGATTTGCCACACGTCCCCTCAAAGCGGACCAGCTTTAAGAACCTGACCTCTGGAGTTCCCATGGAATCCATCCTGGGATTTGGCAGTACTGCTGCAGGAGGATTTTGTCGGAGTATGCAGGGCTGGACATGCAGGGAGCAGGACTGGACCTGTAGGGAGTGTGGCAGGATGGGAGGATGCATGTCTGAGTGATGATGGTGAAGGTTCTTCCTCCTTGCAGCTCAGGAAAGAGCTAACGCCCCGATGGAGGCTAGAGGGTGCTGTGCTGCAGGGAATGGGTGTCCTCCTCCTTCCCTGCTCAGCATCCCTCCAGAGCCAGGTAAAAATTTGCAGGAAATGCTGCTTCTGAGCTGAGCTGAAGACTAAGGTGCTGGCTGGAGTTATAAGTTTCAGGGCTTTTTTTTCCAGTCCAGAATAGTTCATTAGTTCATTATTCGGCACCCAGAAGGTGACATGCAGAAAGGAAGGGTGGCTTTTCTCAGATGGGTATAAAAGCAAAAAGGAGGGGACAGACAGGAGTGGGGAAAAGGAGTAAGAAAATGAGGAACAGATCAGAAGATAAGGAAGCTGAGTGGAACAAAAGCAGAGAACAGAAGGATAAAGAAAGAAAATAGAAGATGAAACCAATGCAGAGGATCACATCCACTGCTGTGCCCAATTAAGGGCTCCAGATCTGCTGAATGATGAAAGGGAGATTTACTTAGGAGAAAAATAAAGGAGCACTTCTTGCTTGCGGCAGCTGAGGCAGCAAAGCCCCCGGCCGATGGGGCAGGATCAGCTCCTGTTTACCCAGCTGAGGTGTGGCTAATCCTGAGCACCGCAAAGAGCAGAGCTGAGGAGTGAGAAGAGGCCGGGGGGAGCACGGGAGACAGGGCTGTGTTTGTACAGCAGCTGACAGGCAGCTGCAAGACCAGGCAAAAACACGACATGCTCCCGAACAAGCAGCTCTGTGAGCCGAGGGCTGCTCCCTGGAAAGCCTGCCAGGAACCACAGGCAGCAGGAGCAAACGTGCCTCCTGCGTGGGGCTGCACGTGCTCTGCAAAACACAGCCCTGCCGCCTGGCGCTGCGGTTCGGGGTCACTGTCCTCACAGCTGGCAGAGCTGCTCTCCCTGCCTGCCTGCAGCAGGTGGGGCAGATGTGCAGGCGTAGCTGGAGCAGGGAAGCACAGGTAGAGATGTTTTTACATTTTCAGGTCTTGCAGAAAACAGCCTACCAAAAGTGAGAAGATGCAGGCATACAACAGAGTGCAAATGAGCCCCATTCACAGCTAAAGGGACTGCACCTCCCTCTTGGCCATGGGGAGGTTCTGGGGTTCTTTCAGGTGAACAGTGTGTACACCACAGTGTCAAGAAGTCAGCCCTGCTCACAGAAATGAGCCATGTCAGATCTTGATGCAGGTGACCCCTACTTCTGTTTTCTGCCTCAGTCCTGAGGTGAGTTAGGAAGGATGGAAGAGAGCTTCATAAATTGGATACAAATTACCACACAAGCCCCTAATCACTGCCCTGGCCCCACCACATGCACCAAAGGAGGTGCTGGGGCTGCATCCATAGGTCCCTGGGGAACATCTGCAAGAGGTACAAACAAACCTGGCCCAGACAGACCAAAGGGAATGCTCTGGTAGGATGCAATGCCCTGTTAGGAGCTAAGAGGGGCCGTTGAACCCACATGTTTTCACTCTGTGTTTACTCTGGATGTCTGCAGTGAGAGTCACTGGTTTTACTGCTGGGGCTCTCAGGGCAGCAGCCCACTGCCAGCTGGGGACATGCAGGGACTCAGCACTGGAGCTGCAGCTACTTAACTCTCCAAAAACACTGGGAGAATGCAGAATAGGTGGGATCTACTATTATTAACTGGCCCTTGGGGCAGGACAAAGAGGTGAGAGGGAACAGTGAAATGTGAAAATGCCTGGAGGGAGAGTTGATAGCAGAAGGCAAATGGGTTCATGCTCTAATAAAGGCTCTGTTGGAGGCTGGACAAAGTAGTTGGTGCGATGAGAGATCCCACTGAGAAGGAGGGGTGATTGCAGAGGACATATGGAGTATGACTAACTGAATGCATGTTGTAAAAACATATTAGTATAAACCTCCTGGCAGGGAGGGAGGAACACTTGGGAGACTTTACAAGGGCCACACACCTAAGTGCCAGGAAATATCCCTTGGAGGAAATTTGTGAAGCAGATAGGGGAGATGGGTGGATACCCCTGCCCATCAGCCCACTCTTGTTTCTTCTAAGGAGCTCTTCACCGCTCCAAACAGTGTGTATGGGAACTGCATGGAAACATCTGTGGATGTGCAGAGCTATCAGCTGGCTCCTTGCCTGGAAGTTGTTGTCGCTGCTGAGAAAGGAGGTAGCACAGCCCCAGGCAGAGTGCTCGGGGAGGACACAGCTGCCCAGCCGTCCCGTGGCATCCCCTGCTCCAGCCTCGTGTCCCCTTGGGTGCGTGCGGCCCCTGGGACTGGCTACGTGCGCTTCTCCATGGCGGGCCTGGACACCCTGACCAGGCTACAGCCCGGTGAGACCATGGCGATGGCTCTGACAGATGGGTTTCATTGAGGACACATGTCTGGCTTGGAGCTTGTTTTTATTTCCTTTTGAGGGAAGGAGGAGCCATGGGAGAGCAGTAACTGAGTGGCTGAGCCAGCTCTCCTAGACACAGACTGCGGTGCCAAACGAGCTCTTGCTGCGGTTTCTGCTGTGGCTCTGGAGGCTGCGGCCCAAGGGGCAGGAAGTGGTGAAGGAGCTTCAGCTGGCGTGCCAGCAGTGCAGGATCGATCCAGGATGGAAGAGACACTGAATTAGAAGGGAAGGCTCTGATGTGTTGCGGGATGAGGGGGATGTTTGGCTCTTTGCCAGCACAGGAGCTCCCTCAGCAGCTCGAGCGGAAGGCACCGGTCACCAGGAATTTCCTTCCACAGCAGAGGTCCTACAGGAGCCAACATCCTGTGTCAGTGGTCACCAGCCTCTCCACCTAGGGGCACAAGTGGCTCCAGGTGGCCTCCGAGAGCTACTTTGGCCTGGGGGCACCGCGGGAATAAAGAGCTGCTTTTGAGGTGTGATCACCCTGGATTCCCTAGAAGGGTCAGGTGTCTGTGTGAGAGGGAGGAAGGTGTGCAGGGACTGGTGCTTTCCTGCCACATCAGCCATGGTTGTGGTTACTGACGTGTCTTTTAGAAGGCCACAAATATGCTTCTCTCCAGGGAGAAGTGAATCCTAGAGCTGTGGCAGTTCTCCCCTTGCCTGCCAGGTTCTTGGGGATCAGAGCAAGTGGGAGGTACAGAGAGGGTGGGATGGGCAGAGTTCAAACCTTCTCATTATGCTTCGAGATACAGAGATCAAAAGACAGCTTTACAAATTAATAAGGCCTCCACCTGGGCAGAGCCTCTCTCGGCATGGATGGGCGGGAGGGGAGCGTGCAGTAATGAGCAAGCTGCCTCTTCTCCACCAGCCGGTAGGACAGGTTCTGAGCTCCTGCAAACAAACCCTGTGGTCTAGCTCGTTAGAGTTCATTAGCGTTGTTCCATATTCATACAGCATTAGCGCCATCAGGCTCTGTGCTTAATCAGACTGTGAGCTTGCCTTAAGCCCTGCAGGCGTTGAAGGACCTTCCATCAAGCATGTGCCAGAAGCACACGTACCAAATTGGTGGCTTGAGTAAGGAAGGGTCTTGTGAGCGTGATAACAGGGTGAGGATCAGAAACCTGCCACAGAAATCTGGGTTATCAGAGGAACCTGGATAATAAATCTATCAAGTACACAATTTAGTGCTTTGTGTCAAGGCAGGAGCTTTCCAAGAGCTTCCTGAAAAAGAACAAAAGAGCCATGGCTTATCTTCCTGTGGTATCTGCTCAGTGCTCAGGCACAGTCAGGCTGCTCGAAGCTTTTAATCCATCAGTGGTTTCGATTGTGCACCCTGGTGTACCACGGAGAGTGGGCTCCTGTTACAGGTTGGTGCTCCTAAGGAACAGGCTACAGAGGGCATGGGGAATCTGGGATGTGGACTGTGCCCCATCTGTCCTGGGCAGCGCTCTGAGATGAGCACCACAGGGAACCGCTGTCACACAGGGCTTTAATTCTGGGCTGAGGTCAGTGCTAATCCATCAACAGGGAGGAGACAGGTATTTCCCAGGGTAATTCCAGCTGTAGCATTTACAAATGACCTTTGGAAGTGGTGCTCTGACCATGGCTGGTGAGGCAGTGTGTGTAAGAGGCAAAGCCTGCATGTCTAGGTTTTGGATGGAGAAAATAAAGGGAGATATGTCCTTCCCTTGAGCCCCTTCAGCCCTTGGTTTCCCGTCTGCCAAATGAAGATGAAGGTAACACCTTTTCTGCTGGAGATAAGCATGGATAAATCCTTAAAGACTGCAAAGGATTCAGAGAGGGGGGTTATATAAAGGTGCTTATATTAAGTACCTTACACAGACACACCAGCTCTAAGCTGGGTATAATCTTGTTTATTTAGGTTAGAGCAAAGGACTTGAAGTTAAACTGGCTGGGATCTCATCTGAGCTGTGACAGGATCAGCAGTGGAGCATAACCAGGGCATGGTGCTGCCCTTTGCCTTCTTCCTTTTAAATCAGAAAGTTTTAGATATCCTGAAGGGCACTTAGTAGATTTATGGAGCTTTCCATGCTCCAAGGATATTCAGTATCTAGGTTTTGTGATCAGTCCTGAAGTTTCCAATTCCTAAACGTTAGCATCCCTAAGTGTACAGCCTGTGTTTAAAGAAACTGCTGCCCTTTTGGTGGAAAGAGCAGAGAGTGTGGAAGCCTTTTGTTCCTCAAGAAACTAAACAGAGAAGTCTGGCTACATGCAGGGATTGTCCCAGCCAGTGGATGTCTTCTGCAGCCATTGGAAACCACGTGCTGGTAGCCAGCGGGCAGTGACGCTGGCTGGGGCTGTGGGAGGTTAGAGATGCTGGCACAAGCCCTTGGTTATCCTGTTAGAGGGATTAAGAGGAGACTGGAGCTTAATCCACTGCTATGGTGCCACAGATCGTTTTTCCTTCCCATTTGGAGTGGCTAACGTGTGGCAGGATGGGAGGCTTGATCCCACGTGGCAGGAAACTTTCCCAGGACCTGTGCTGCGGCCTGAACCACAACTTTGAGCTCTAAAAAAGAGTCATGCCTGTAAAGGATGGGGCTGGCTACCTCTGCCAGGGGTTTTTTTGGGGCTCTCAAAACTGGGGTGGGAGAGGAAAACCATGTTGCAAGGAGTGTTGTGGGAGCGTTTTGGGTGGGGAATCCCTCTGGGGTGTGACAGCTGACTTTTGAGATAGACCTAAGCCAGTGAACTCCTTTACAGAACAGATAGTTGAAACAATAGGAGCTGCTACCCAAAAAAAGATCCATTTAAGGGCTGAGCAGGACTTTGCTGGGGGTGGGGGGTCATCTTTGCTACCTTTGTGGTGGGGAAAGGTTCTGTGAGTGTCTGAGAGGGAGTGGAGGGGAGAAACATGAAACTCTGCTGATACCAAAGCTGTCACTGCCCATTCATCAGCTGTGAGATGCACCCTGGTCAGTTTTATGATAGATGGGGGCTTTATACTTGGGCAAGGGATCACCTGTGTATTGTTCACCTCTCTTGTTCACAGGAAAGCATCTTTGTATAAGCTGGAAAATAAATAGAATTGTGTCAGAGAAATGCATGGCCCCATCCTCACCTATTTTCCTCTTTATCAACCCAGCTACAGGAACAGGCTATCTGCTATCAGCACAGCCTGGAAAGGGTTACACACAGCAGAATCTGGCAGATCTCTGTGCAGAAGAAACCAAACCCAGTGGTAAATACTGCAATAGCAAGGCCTAAGTAGTCCCTGCAGAAGGGAGTGAAATTAAGCCTGACCTTCGACCTACCCAACTCTTTCAAGTAGAGCCATCCCTTGCAAAAAACTTGGCGGCCGTAGGAGCCTGGGCATGGTGTTTGCCTGTGGGAGCTGTCTCTGTTCCTTGTTTCTTCCCTGTCCTTGACAGGTTGTTCCTCTCTCTTCTCTGCCTCCATGTCCAGAGCTTCTCTCTGCCAGCTGGGACAGCAGAGACACTTCCCAACTGTAGTTTCTCATGGGATGCCTCTCCATCAGAGGTCTCCATTCAAAGAGTCACTGGTACTTGCAAGAAGCACTGTCCCTGTGGAGAGCACTGCTCCATCTGGCCTCCACAACTCGCTTTTTAATATCCTTTCCCATGCACGTTCCTCAGGACATTGGCATTCATGCCTCTGGGGACAGAAAAGAAAACATTGTGCTTTCTGTTTTTAGAGAGGCTGATGCTTTTTCTGCCGCTCCCTCTGGGTCTTGCATTCTCTCCGAGACTAATCCAGGCAGTAGCCCCTCAAAAGGCCGAACAAACACCCTTGTCCTAGTTGCTTGTGCACAGCCCTGGGAATCTTGCCCTGCGCTCTCCTCCTCCTGACCTTGTTTTCCTCGGAACACCACAGCAGTAATTACCCTGAGGTTGAAGGGTTATTCGAAAGCAAGTACTGTGTCTTGTGTGCTCCCTCCTTTCCAGCTGTTGTTTCTCCCCACAATGGAGTTAAACTCTACCTGGAGTTTTCTTTGTGTTGTTTCTAAATTAGGGAAACACCAGCAGCGAGGGTGGTGGGTGTGGGTGGGAATACATGTCCAGTTTCACATGTTTCACATTCTCTGGTGCTCACCGGTCACCAGCACAGCTGGACCTATCACTGGGTCTCTCCCTGGGGTGTCACTCGTTCTCTGGGTGCTCTCATGGGCACTGCCTCTGACAAAAGCATTAGCTGGACAGTGGAGTGGAGGTGGGAAGACTGGTCAAAGTGCATGGCATGCAGCTGGACTGCCCAGCTCACGGACGGCTGCGTGGCTGCATTGCCAAAGGCAGAAATGTAGCAACACTCAGGCAGAGTCAACACATAAATATGAGCAGCCCAAGTGTCTGAGGTGGGTTAGTTAATGCTGAAATGGAGGGTTTTGCAAGAAGAGATAAAATCAGCTTCACGTTTAGGAGGAGGAGAGTTTGAAGTGGATTTCCATTACAGGGTCAAATAATCCAGCATTCCTGTGCAGTGCTCTTTTCCAAAGACTTTGCTGCTGAATGTGGGTTTAGCCTGAATATGCTTTAGCCTTCCAGGGCTAAATATGTTTCTGCCTTCCAGGGCAGAGCTCCCCACAGGGCACCAGTTCCTCTCAAGAGCATGGCTGGGCTTTTCCAGCTCTTGGTGGCCGGGCACAGCTCAAAAAGAAGCTAGTTTGTGGCCAAACCAGCTGAGCTGTGGTGCAGTGCTTTGGGCACAAAGCTGTTATGTCACTCCCAATCCCTTTCACATATTTGCCCAACCTGGCTGTGAGCTATTTTCCTTGATGCTAGTGAGGAGGAACTTGGGAAAACCCCATGCCACTGGCACGCTGGATGACAAGGATGGCACAGGGCACTTGTGTTCACTGTCCATCGGAGGGGAAGCCCACTCCAGCTTTCATCCCACCCAGGGAGACAAAAGTGGGATTTGTGCCGCAAAACAGTTTTTCCTTTGCCAAGAGTTGGCAGCTCCCGGTACATTCCAGTCCAACTGTGCACCCTGTGCCTGCCAGCCAGGGCCGGGAGCCACGGGCACGGCCAGGCTCAGAAAGCCCCTACGGGCCACCCGAGGGCCAAGGTGTGGCGTGGGGTGAGCCAGTGGTCCCCCTCACTGAAGCATCATCAGCGTGGCTGTCACTTCCAGAGACACCTTTGCTGCCTTGTTGCCCGTACCCCCCGTGCTGCCTGCCCCCGGGGGGCGCGGACCCTGGGCCGGGCTGTGCCCCGCCNGCGGGGAAACCTGGGTGACAGGGAGGCTGGAATGCTGTGGATCTGGAGTGGTGGGGAGTTGGAGTGCAGGGTTGTCCGGTGTGCAGGGATTCCGGGGTGCGGGGCAGTCCGAGGCGCAGGGCAGCCAGAGTGCAGAGATTCTGGAGTGCAGGGTTGCCTGGTGTGCAGGGGATCCGCGGTGCAGGAGAGGGTGAATTTCAGGGGGTCCAGAATACAGGGGAGCCTGAAATGCTGGGGATGTGGAGTGCAAGGGATCCGGGTTACAGAGGTTATCCGGGATGCAGGGGTTGTCTGGGGTGCAGGGGTTATCCGGGATGCAAGGGTTATCTGGGATGCAAGGGTTGTCCAGGGTGCAGCGGTTGTCTGGTGTGTAGGGGAACCCGAGATCCTCCAGGGATCCGCGGTGCCGGGGGTCCGGGGCGTAGAGCGAGAGGATCCGGGGTGCAGGGTGAGTGGGTCCAGGCTGCGGTGCGGGTTGCAGGGCACGCAGTGCGAGGGAGAGGGCGTGCAGCCCCAGGGCTGCTGCTGCAGGAGCGGAGGATCTCCAGTCCACGGCCCCGTCCCTGCTCCTGAGCCGGGAGTCTCTCAACCCGGCTGTCCTGTGCTTTCAGGCTCAGATAACCGTGCTCGAAATGTAAACAGCGTCCCTGGGACCGCCTGGTACTGCGCGCCCAGCTGGCCTGGCCAGGGCAGCCCCGGGGAGTAGCAGCTCCGTCATAACCCCGTGGGTCATGCCTGGGGTGTTTGGCTCCAAAAGGGATGGACGAGACCGGGGAAATGGGGAGCAAAGCCCAAGTGCAGGCTCCAGGTCAGGGGACAAAGGGCAGCAGGAAGGGGTGAGGAAGGCCCTGTTTGTGTTCACTCTCCCTAGGCGGCTGAGGTGCCCTTTTTGCCCTCCCGAGACTGGATTTCCCCCAGTCCCGCTGGGATGAGTATTCGGAGGATGTTATTTTTGCCTTCCAGCCAGCCTGTGGGTTCATATAAGCAAACATTTCCAAAAGCAGTGGCTGATCTTTGTTGCCTTGGTTCCTGAGTGTTCAGCCTGTGACAGCTCTGTCCCTGACTGGAGAAAAATGTCTGTGTGGAGGATGGAGATGCTGAACTCTGAAACCAGGCCTGAAACAGCCCAGAAACAGGAGCATCCAAAACTGCTTGCTACAGTGGAAAAAGTGACCTGCGTGCCTCGCTGCTAGGCAGGGGGGCTGGGTACCGACACCCACCATGTAAGGGATTATCCCTGGGAGGGGATAAAAGGGACTCCAGTTACTTGCAATAAGTAAAGTATAAAACTCAGACCCCTCCTGCACTGACCCTGGGAGGAGACCTTGCTCCTTTGTTGCCATGTCACACCCCAGACACTGCTGTGCTGGAGGCAGCACTGATGCTGGGGAGCACACTATCCTTGACACTCTGTGTCTGGGGAAGCAGCCGTCTCCCACTCTTGAACAGAAGTAGCTCTGTCTGTGTGGCCTTGACTGGCTGCCCTGAGAGATCCTTAGGATGGGATGTGCCCAAGACCTGCGGAGGGGTGGAGAGACGTGGGGCAAAGGCATCCCCAGTATCAGCAGGAGCCCTCTCCTCCCATGCTGTAGCTCATGGCAGCACATTGATGGAGCATGAGGTCATGCAGAACAGGCTGGGCAGCACAGGCAGCGACTTGAACTGGTGCCCAAGTTTTTCTGCCTCCTGAGGCTGGGCTAAGGGAGCTACAGCATCCTGATGGAAATCTTCACCTGATGCTGGTCTGTCTGCCACCAGTGTGTACCCTACACATGTGGAGTGTCAGGAAGAGTAGGATTAACTCGAAGGAGTCCTGCTATTAAAGGACTAATGAGTAAGAGCTCACTGAGTAGTAGCTTAGGCAAATGAGAACTGTGTTGTTGGGTGTAGGTCTGGGCAGTGAGCCCACAGCTCATCAACTTCCACCTTCTCCAGGTCATGCAGGTAGTGAATGGTTATTCCTAGGTCTCCACCTGGGTTCAGTCCTTGTTCTGACTTTGGTGTAGCAGAGAAATGCCTGGCATCAAGGGATGTGCTGTCCTGTTTGATGAGGAGTTACTAAGGCTTTCAGCCAGTTCTGTGGAAATCTGGTCTAGGTTTATAGAATGTTGCTGCTTGCAGCTTTTAGGAAGAATAAATTGAGGGTGGGAGGAATTTCAGCCCAGCTCTTGCAATCTGATTCAGCCCTGCAATGGGGAGTAGAAGGCTGGAGGATGTAGTGGGTTGACATCATTCACTCCCCTCCTCAACAGGACAGGGTGGGGAAAAAATGGAAAAGATCCAGAGCGGGTCCTTCCCCTGGGCTGCAGTTATTCATGAACTGCTCTGGTGTGGGTTCTTTCCATGAGGTACAGTCCATGAGGAAGAGACTGCTCCAGCGTGGAGCAGTCTGTGGGTTGCAGTGTGAATATCTGCTCCCCCGTAGCCCTCCACAGGCTTCAGGGAGACGGATCTTCTCCATGGGCTGCAGTAGAATCCCTGCTCCTGCACCTGGACCACTTCCTTCTCCTCATTCCTGATGCCGGGGGCGCCTGCAGAGCTGTTTCTCTCACATTTTTCTCATTCCTCTTCTACAGCTGCTGCACAGTGTTTTTCAGTTTATCTTGGATATATTATCACAGAAATAATCCTAGTGCTGGTGATGGGCACCAACTTTGAGCTGCAGAGGGTCTGTTTTGGCTGTCTCCAGCATGAGACCAGCTCCTATTGTCATCTTGCTAAGCCACCTCTGCAGTCCCCTGCCACCACCACCTTGCCATGTAAACCCTACACCATGGCACATGCTGGAGGTGGATGAACAGGCAGGGAAGATGGTGCAGCCTCCCAGCTCCCTAGGGGAAGCTGCCTGTGAGCCAGGGCTGCCTCGTGGGAGCTGCTCACAGAGTGATGGAGGTCTGGCAGGCATCCTGCAGAGATGGACCTTGTGCTTCCTCCCTGCCTGACTCGAGCATCTGGGAACTGAGGCTTGCGAGCTCCCCCTACAATGATTTTTTTTTTTTGGTGTTCTTACAAGTAAAAACTTGCATTAGCAAAACCCAGCAATAGCACCAGCCCTACTCCTTTGAATGATCCTGTTCTGCTTGTGCCTGAGTGAGCCCCAGCCTGGCCACTCTCATTTCCCAGCCAAGTGTCAAAAACATTTAATGCACCAAAACCCTGGGTTTTTCCTCTGTTCACTTGGACATGTAGGGTTTGTTAAACCTCTTTTTTAATGTGTCTGGGCAGGGCAGGTCCTTGCTGCTGGTTATGCTCCCAGTCTCAACCATTGCTTTTGAATGCCAGCAGTCCTGTGCAAGGTCCAGCAGCCTGTCCCTGCCAGGTGCTCCCTTCCTTGTGGGATTTGCAGCAGATCAGTCCCTGCTGTTGGGCTGGGATGCCTTCGTGTGCATGGGGGTCTGGTGGATGCCCACCTTAGGGATGGTTTGCAGTGACACCTGACTTTACTTCCAGGTGAGTTCTGTGATGTGAACCACTGTCAGAATGGGGGCACCTGCCTGACTGGGATTAATGAGGCCCCCTTCTTCTGCATCTGCCCTGAGGGCTACATTGGAATTGACTGCAATGAGACAGAGAAAGGTGAGGAGCTGACCCCTTCACAGTGCTCCATGTCAGCCAGGGGCCTTGCAGAGAGTTAGTGTGCCCTTGTCATGGCCCTGTACCACTGGCCCTGGGGTTCAGCCCATCTGATGGCTGATGGACAGAGTTGAGATCCAAGGAGGGGTATGGTGACGGGATGCACTAGGGGGGAATGTAATGTCTGTGGGGAGTGGAAGCCCACTGGATGCTCTTATTTTCCACCTGTGCCTGTATTACGGTTGTTTTTCCCCTTCCTCAGGGCCCTGCCACCCCAATCCTTGCCACAACAATGGTGAGTGCCAGCTGGTCCCAAACCGGGGCGACGTCTTCACCGACTACATCTGCAAGTGCCCTGCGGGTTACGATGGGGTGCACTGCCAGAACAGTGAGTACAGCAGGGGGGCCAGGGGAGCTGCTTGTGTTCTAAGAGCTGGGGACCCCTCAGGTGACAACTGGGGGGTGTGTGCAGCTGTGACTGTGTGGGGCACCAGGCTGTGTCAGGGACCGTGGGCTGTTTTGGAGCTTGCAGGGTGGAGGAAAGGACAATAGTGTGGGGACAGGTTGTGTCTGAACCTTGCTCTGCATCTCTGGAGGGACTTGGTGCCTCGAGTAATAACACAAGGGGTGCCTCGAGGCTCAGCCTGCTCCACACAGGTTCCCACCCTTGATGTGGCTGAGTGTCCTGGTGCACCTGCATGGCTGCTCTCAGTGGGGACATGGTGTAGACGGGTCCTTGGGTTAGAGCTTCAACCTGTGCCACCCTATCATCAGGGACCCTGCCATGGCCCTTGTTCAGGGGATGCCTCCCCCTCCTCCTGCTGTGCTGAATGAGGGGTCTCCTCTCTGGGACTGGTTTTGGGTTTACTGCCTGAGGTCCTCCACTCTTTCTCCTAGACAAGAACGAGTGCTCCTCCCAACCTTGCAAAAATGGAGGCACCTGCCTGGACCTGGATGGTGACTATGCCTGCAAGTGTCCTTCTCCATTCTTGGGGAAGACCTGCCATGTCCGTAAGTCCTTGGCACCAGCTGTACTGAATTCCCTTTCCCTCCTGTTCCCTACTGTCTGTCCCTCATTGCCAGGAGAGATCTCACCAGCTGCTTTAGGCGATCTGGAGGGGCAGCAGTGCCTGCTTCCCCTTGATGCCAACAGGCCTGGTCCTAATGGAGGGAACATCCTCGGAAGGTGCTTTCTCCTCTTTGGAGTGTGCCAGGATGGCCCTTTCTCCTGCAGACCTCTGTGCTATGAGGGGCACTGATGGATGGTGTGTTTTGGCTGAGGGATGAAGAGGAGAGGACACCTTGGGCACAGCCAGGTCCTAGGGCTGGCCTCCCTCTCCTGCTCTGTCCCCAGACAAGAAACAAATGACCCCTAGCTGTGTTCTCTGGTCACTGTCTCTCTTTGATCCTGATCTCTCCCCTGCCCCCAGGCTGTGCTGTTCTCCTGGGCATGGAAGGAGGAGCCATCTCTGACGCCCAGCTCTCGGCATCCTCTGTCTACTACGGCTTCCTTGGCCTCCAGCGCTGGGGCCCAGAGCTTGCCCGCCTCAACAACCACGGCATTGTCAATGCCTGGACCTCCAGCAACTATGACAAGAGCCCCTGGATCCAGGTACCTGCAGCAGGACTGGAGTGCCAGCACACAGAGCAGCCCTGGCAGCCATGGCTGGTCTTGCAGTGCTGCTGTCACAGGATTTCACTGTTCCGGGTGGCAAATGTGCGGCTGAATTGCTGCAGCAAGCTGCCACCCAGGGGCATCTTGGGATGTACCTGGAGGAGGCAAGTCCACTGGAGGAAGGTGGGACCTGGGTTGATGATCCCCGTTTTTCTGCCCACCATGAGATGCAAGGCTGGAGGGATGGAGGGCTTCCACCCCAAGGGAGTTCCAGTGCTGTGGGCAGCCCCTCTCGTTGTCGCAATGCCCACCCTCCCACCCAGGCTGGGTGGTGCTGTGTTGCACTGCTGGGCACGAAGGAAACACGCAGACTTCAGAGCAGCATTCAGGACCACCAGGCAGGACCACCAAAAGGGCCTACCCTTCTTTATTCTCTCCTTTTTATATCTTTCTTAAGACAATTGTGGATTGATCAAAGAGGTTACCACCTCTCTCCTTTTTATATCTTTCTTAAGACAATTGTGGATTGATCAAAGAGGTTACCACCTCTATAATTTCACACGGTAAAGACATAGTCTATCATCTTTCTCCGCCTTAGGGGAAAGGAATCAAAAACAATCTAAAAGTTCAAAACAATCTTGGCCGGTTAAGAAAACAAGGACTGTGTTTATAGAAAATGCATGGGAACTTCTACTACAGAAATAAAAACATGGAACACTGCAAAAAGCAGGGTGACAGTGCTGGTGGGTGCAAGGGCTGTGCACCCCACCCTCACTGCGCCCTGCACATGCTGTTCTCCCCTCCACAGGCCAACCTGCTGCGGAAGATGCGGCTGAGCGGGATCATCACGCAGGGCGCGCGCCGCGTGGGGCAGCAGGAGTTTGTCCGCGCCTACAAAGTCGCCTACAGCCTGGACGGGCGGGAGTTCACCTTCATCAGGGACGAGAAGCAGAATGTAGACAAGGTGGGCTGCAATGCTCCGTGTAGGGGTTGTCCCAGCTCCCCCCACCCAGTGGTGCTGCAGGTGCTGGGGTGGCTGTGAGCTGCATCCCCGTGTGTGGGAAAGTGTTTTTGACCTGGGGTGAAGCCGTGCTGGGAACCAATGGGAACTCTCCTAGCAGTGAGATGGCACAGGCCATTCCAGTGCCAAGCAATGCTCCCTGCCCCTGTTTAATTGACCATAGTAAGCATAACCAAAGAAGCAGGACTGACTTATTTAGGTCATTCAGATAGTATCTTTATCACTGACACACTGTGGGAGCTGGGCTTGGTCTGGGAGTGCTACTGAGCAGCTTGGCTGTTGTATCTGCTCCAAGCACCAGCTGACAGTGTCTCTCAAAGCAGGAAAACCCATAGATTGCAGTGCTCTCCACTCCCAGTTCTTTATGGCAAGTGTCTCCTGCTGACTTTCTGAGCATCCAGGGAATGATTGGGAATATCTGCTTTGCTTTAAAAAAAAAAGAAAAATTCCTCTTGTTTCTGCAGCAGCGGCAGAAGCGCATGAAAACACGATTTGATTCTATTTATTGTGTAAAAAAGAAAGAAGTGAGCCACCTCTGTGCTTGTCATGATTTGAGGAGCGTTGTGGTACCAGGAGGGAGTGGGTGTTGCTGCGTGTGGCTCTGCGGGGGTGAGGACGAAGCAGGGAATGTTGCAAAGCTCTGCTGGGAGCATTGGAACTCCTCCAAGGTCCTGCACTGTTCCAGGGCACCAAAAGCAGGGCCCAGTTTCCCAGTTTCTCTGTGCTGTTTTACCATTGGCAGTGCCAAGATCCCCCTTTCCGCTGTGTAAGATATTAAATGCAGGAGACTGTGGGAGAGCTGTGACACTGAGCCCTGCTCACTGTTGCAGGTTTTTGAGGGGAACGTGGACTATGGCACCATGCGGACCAACATGTTCAACCCTCCCATCACGGCCCACTTCATCCGCATCTACCCCATCATGTGCCGCCGCGCCTGCACGCTGCGCTTCGAGCTCATCGGCTGCGAGATGAACGGTAAATGCCGGTGCCTCTCCCCTCCTCGGGGCTCCAGGGCAGGGGTGACAGTGGGCAGGGCGTGACACGGGGCAGGGCATCACCTCTTGGCCTGCTTCTGATCCCTCAGGACAAGGGATTTGTCGGTGCTTGTTTTTCTTCACGCTGGTGACTGGAAATACCCAGGGGTGCGTTTGGGGAGCACAAGCTGTTAATCCCATCAGCTCAGCCAGCTCAAGCTGCATTCTCCTGCTGCTAACACCTTCCCAAGCCAGGAGTTTTTACTGTGCCCTCTCCCCGTCTGAGCTGAGAACCTGCTGCTTTTCCTGCCGGAGAGCTTGAAAAGCAGCGGAGGATCAAAGTCCTCTGGGGAATGTAAGGGATCATCAGCCTGAGCCCTTTCCCTGTGCCTCCCGCATTCCTGCCCTGTGGCACATCCCTGGGAACCGAGTGGGACTTGCGTGTTGGTGTGGGAGTGGGATGCTGTGGGGGCTTGGGTTCTGTCCTGCTGCTGCATGGGTGTGGTGCCATCGGTGCTTTTGGCTGGGGATGTCTTTGCGTTGCTCTTTCCACATCCTTCTCTGCCTCCTGCCAAAGCTTTCTGTGTTCCAGGGCTGGGCTATGCTGTGCTGTGGGGACATCCACTCATCCCTGCAGCAGGAGGCACTGTGAACCAGGGAATAGCTGGGAGCTAAAAATCCCAGAAAAAGGCAGCTCTGCGCCTCTGCTGAGCATTTCCCTGCCTGGCCTTGATCCCGCTCTGGGCAGTGGAATGAGAACATGGGGATGGTTTCTGACAGGGCTTGTGGGGTTTTGCTTGCGACGGTGCTGTTGTCTCTTGCCTTTTCACTGCCTGTGTAAACTGTTGTGTTACAGTGTATTTCAACACGGCAGGTTGCTCGGAGCCTCTGGGCATGAAATCCCGCCTCATCTCCAACCAGCAGATCACAGCCTCCAGTGTTTTCAAGACCTGGGGCATCGATGCCTTTACCTGGCACCCTCATTACGCTCGCCTGGACATGACGGGCAAAACCAACGCCTGGACAGCCCTGAACAATGACCAGTCTGAGTGGCTGCAGGTGAGTCTCTGGTCTCTGTACCTATTGTCTCCTCACCAGCTCCTCCAGCTGTGCCTCTCCTGTTTCAGGGTAGCTGGAACAGCTGGGTTGGTGTGGCCAGAGCCTTGCTGTGGGTCACAAAGCCCCACAGTGCTCTTCCTGAGCGGGGATCACAGGGGCAGGTCAGGATGGGACCACAGCCACCGGTTAACAGCAATCCTGGAGCTCTGGGTCAGAATCAGTGTCTGCAGGGACAAGGTGGTGCTGTATCCATGCCTTCTTGTGGGGTGCATCAAGCCTGCAGCACCCCAGTTCTCCCTTACCCCCTGAGGAAATGCCATCCCAGCCCGGGGTGACTGTCCCACCACCCTCTGGCTGCCCAGAACACCACGTTTCTGTTTTGCAGGAAAAAATCAGGCTTGCTTTTCTCTTCCCAGTCTGGAATAGAAACAAATGGTTTTGAAATTTCCTTCTCAGTTTCCTTTCCTCCCCTGTTTTTGTACTGTTCACGTGATTCCATGACATAATAGGACAAAGCAGTTTAGATATTTGTCCCTCTTTTTTATTTGGGAAATGATTAAAAGCAGCTGCCTCACAACTCTAAATAAACCAGCTTATCGAGACGTTGGCTGATGATGGGGTCGGGATGACACGCTGAGTTGGGCTGTTGCACCACAGACTGCCTGTTTGTGTATAGATTTACACGTAGACTCAGGATTTATGTGTATTGTATGGCTGCAACTGCCCTCCACGAACATGAAAACAGAACTGAATTAATGAGGCTTTCAGCTCCTTTGGTGGTTTATCCTGTAACGTGCCAGCAGCAGTAAACACAGTGTGGCAGAGTAAAGAGAATAGAAACCGTCTCACTTAGAACTCAAATGTCAGATTGTGTTGAACTGCATATTTTCTCAGCCAGAATTACTTTCCAGTGGAAATGCACTTCCTCTGTGAATGCTGTATTTTTTTTTTAAAGGAGATTTTTTGCTGTCCTTCCCACACTGACATTTCCGGCAAAAAATGTGGAGGTGGCAGGGGTGGGCAAGGAAGCTGAGATAGGTTTGCACCCACTTTTGGTTGCTTTGAGGGATGCTGTGAATGTTAAAGGATCAAATATTTCAGTCACGTTCTATGATTTGTCTGGCATTGGTCTGGGGGTCAAGTGGTGTTTTCTCTATTGTTGACCCCCGAGGGCCAGCTCTTCCTGGCTGCCTCTGGAACATGCAGGGTGCTGTAGGGTGCTCCTGCAAGGAGCTGTGATGAGCTTTGTCTCTGCCAGATTGACCTGCGGGACCAGAAGAAGGTGACAGGCATCATCACTCAAGGAGCCCGTGACTTTGGGCACATCCAGTATGTGGCAGCCTACAAGGTGGCCTACAGTGACAACGGCACGTCCTGGACCCTGTACAGGGATGCCCAGACAAACAGCACCAAGGTGGGTGTGGAGAGGGCAAGGTGATGTCCCTGGGGCTCAGGGGTGCCATGGTGGGGAGGGAGGGGTGGTGGGGCTGAGGTCACAGAATCACAGAATATGCTGAGTTGGAAGGTACCCACGAGGATCATTGAGCCCAACTCCTGGCCCCACACAGGACACCCCGAGAGTCACACCCTGTGCCTGACAGTGTTGTCAAAAGGCTTCTTGAACTCTGTCAGTCAGTGCTGTGACACCGCTCTGGCGTCCTGGCAGCACTGACACCTGCCTTTCTCCTCTAGATCTTCCATGGCAACAGTGACAACTACTCACACAAGAAGAACGTGTTCGATGTGCCCTTCTACGCCCGCTACGTCCGCATCCTGCCCGTGGCCTGGCACAACCGCATCACCCTGCGCGTGGAGCTGCTGGGCTGCGATGAGTAGGCACGGGGAGGAAGGACGGGGCTGCTCTTCCCCGCTGCCCAGCCTGCACCCTGCCTGCCCCTGCCCGCTCCTGCTCTGACCTCACACCCCCTCTCCATGTCCCCACACTCAGGAGGCGGCCGAGAGGGCTCCCCTGCCCCATGTTGGTGCTGGGGCTGCAGCACTGCAGTTTACGGGACCCTTGCAGGTGGGATGTGGGGATGGCTCCTGCCCTCTTGCTGCTCCAGCCAGGGCTGAGACCCCCTCCTGCAACTGGGGCTTTCTTAGGGACACCATCCTGCAAATGAGGTCTTGCTGGGGGACCCTGTCCTGCAACCAGGGCTTAGCTTTATCTTAGCTAAGCCTGGGGACAAGTTTTCTCCTTCCTGCTTCTGCTTCCAGCAGAGAGGCTGCAGCCAGTGGCAGTCCCTTGCCTGAACTGGGTCTTGGGGCTCAGCAGTTTTCAGGGTCTTAGGGCAGGCTCCTCTGGCTTCCAACCTCCAACGTCCCTCCTGCTCCCTGCTTGTCTGCAAGCAGGGGCTGTGAAAATCCTCTGAAAAAACTCAGCTGTTGTCCCCTGCCCATTTTGCCAGGCCCTGCGTCTCCTTGCCTGCGATGTCAGCACCACATAGTGCAAGTGGAGTGATGAGATGGCTCCTGTCAAGGGGATCCTGTCAAGATCCCCACTGATGGTGGCTCTACCTGCTGGGCACTCTGGCAGGTACCACAGCAGGCATTTTGGCAGGCACTGCCCATTCCCCTTCCTGGGATGCCAGCTACAGCAGCCTGCCAAGTCTCAGCACTGCCATCATCCCCAGCTTACTGCAGTTTGGGGTGCCTGGATGTCCCTTGTCCTCAGAGCCCAGTGGTGACCAGGGGGACTACGATCTGGTAGTGGGGAGAGTTGGTTTGTAGCCACAAGGATGTGGAGAAAAGATGGGAAAGGTGTTGGTTAAACCACCCAAATGCAGTGGGCAGAGAGCCGTGCCGCTACCCTTTTTGTAACCTGATTTTTTTCCCTTTACATGGGGTGGAGGGGAGCCTCTTGCAATGCTCGAGCCCTCGGGATTAGCAGTAGGAGATGAGTGAGACCCAGGTGGGAGCACGGGCAGGCTGTCCCGGGCTGGCAGCGATGCTTCCCCTGCCTGCTGGGATGTGAAGCAGCCATGGGGCTGGGCTGGCAGTGGGTTTGCTTTGGCAAGGGCTGAGGAAGCCCAGGTGGGATGGCAGCGATGGCCCCACTCTGGGGTGTCTCTGACAGTATTAAAACCAGCTGAAACTTTGGGGGTGTTGGCTCGTCTGCTCTGTGCCTTCCCAAAGGCCATCTCCCAAAGCCCAGCTGGTCTGGTGACCCTCCAGGATTTCCTCTGAGACCCTTGGCTCCTCCATCCTGGGGGGATGGCCAGCTGCTGTGCTGACCCCCCACACCTCTCCTGCCTTCACAGACCCTCCTAGCTCCCTTCCCTGCCTGAAAAACAGGGTATCTCAGGGCTTTGTGTGCATCTTTCCCACTGTCTCCACCCTGTCTCAGCTGCTGGAGACTGCTTGCAGCTGGCCAGGCGCGGCGGGATGGGACTTGGGGAGGGGAAGCCTCTATCAGCACCCCACACCCTGTGTCTCCTCCTTTGGCTTTGATCCTGGAGCAAATCCCCCGGCTTGGAGCTAGATCAGCTCTTACACCCAAACACGCTCCCAGGGCTGGAGGGAGCTGTGAATTTTGCAAGGGCTGCCTGCGGGGATGTTCCCAGCAGAGCCCTCTTGGGGAGGGCTGGGGCATGGATGCTGCTGGAGCAGGATCTCCCTGCATTGAGGATGTGATCCCATGTAGGGAAGAAGCCCTGTGGTGAGCAGGATAGGAGCTTTGCTCATCTCCAGAATCTGCCACACTGGGCAGGGACCGCTGAGGTTGGCAGGAATGGCCAAGAGTGACCTATGCCCTACCACAACTCTCTGTCCCTGCAGCTCTGGACAATCTTCATGCACCTCCCTGCGGCCAGCAGCGCCCTGCTCAGCCAGGCATCTCCTCCTTGGGCCTTGCCTCACCCTGTGAATGCCAGCCCTGGGCATCAGGGGAGCTGGGGGTCTGCTTGTGGAGACTGGGCTGAATTCATTGTGGCTGTGACTGCAGCTGCTTGGTGACAAATAGCAGCCACAGCTAGAGCCAGGGACAGGGGTGACAGTCTGCCTGGTTCACCTCCAGACATGCCACCCTTATCATCGGGAAGCTGAGGCAGTGATAAGAGCAGTTCGCTTCGAGTCCAGCCAAGACAGCCATGAGCCAGGGATATGGCAGAGGCTCCATGAGGAGGGTGACAGGAGCAGATGCTGCACATCAGAGCAGGGGATGCACCCTCGGCCCCTGGCTGCTGCTTCCTCCTGCCCGTTGCTACCCCCCAAGCAAGCCCCACTGATGGATGCTGAGCCCCTTCCCAGCCTTGCAGCATTTCCTTCATGCCCTGGAGCCCCAGGATGGGGGGATTGAGAGAGGCAGGATGCCCTCCCCGACATGCACAGCCTCTCCTGACTTGTCCCTGTCCATCGGATGCTCTTCCCGGACATGACTGGGTTGCTGGGACAGCAGGAAGGCCGGGATGGCCGGCACGCTGCGGCACCCTGCTGCCTGCTGAGTCGGCTGCCTGTGCTGCCAGCTGCTGTGAGCTGATTCCTCAGGAAGCAGCCGTCAGGGAGAGCATCCTCTCACCACCACCCGGAAAGCCCAGCACAGATCACAACCTCCTCCATCCCACCAGGAATGCGAGTGTTTCTGCTGGAATCATCCTGTGCAAGCAGTATTTCATGGACAAATCACTGGTGAGGCCACAGCAGAGCTGTCAGGTGCTGACTTTGAGGTGGGGAAGAGAGGGATGACACTTTTATGGCTCCCATTCAGCCAAATGCTCAGCCAGCCCTAGACACATACCCTAAACATGCTCCCAGGTCAGAACTATCCTGACCCTGCGCAGCTTTGCTCAACCTGAAACCTGTGGTCACACCCAAGGTGCCTCTCTGGGAATAGAAAACAAGAAGAAGGTGAGAGGTGGGAAGCAGTGGAGATTCCTTCTTCCTCAGGGACTGCTGGTAGCCAGATCCTTCCCCATGCCCCTGCTCCCCTGGAGGAGACGGAAAAATCATTGGCCACATCCAGACGAGTTGTGGTCTAAGGTGAGCCAGGAGGTGTTGCTGTAAAGAGGTGCCTGAAAGCATCCCTGTCCCCTTCCCTGCTGGTGCTCCCCTCCTCAGGCCGGGCAGAGGATGGCTGCTGGCAGGCGCCGTGGTGCAGGCAGTGCACGACACTGTGGGGCTTGTTCCTCGGTTCTGGAACAATGGGATAGCCATGCCAGGGAGCAGCGTGCCCCGACAGGGCTGTCTGTTTTCTGCACAACCCAGGGATGGAGGGAACCATCCCAATTGCTGGATCACAGCTTGGACGAGAAGCTGCAGCGGGGCACTGATGGCCAGGGTGCAGCTGAGACACCATCCCACCACCTCCTCAGGCCAAGCTGCAGGGTTGGGGGTAGCAGGGACCCTCGGCCAGGATGCAGGCAGTGCAGTGGCCCCATGCCGGAAGGTGTAATTGTCCCTCCATTGTGGGCTGCGGGACAGGCTGCTCCGGGCAGGCGAGCAGGCGGCGCGCCCGGCCGTCACACTCCCGTGTCCCTGGGCAGCCCGGCTCCGCCGCGCCCCTCCTCGGGGAGGGCTGGCAGGGCTGCCGGGTGTGCGGGGAAAAGGAGAACAAGGAAGAGCAGTGCCTCCAGTCCCCGGGTCCCACAGCCATCCCCGGCCGGGGCTTCCCACGGGGAGCCCGGGCTGCGGTGCCGGCGCTGGCGGCAGATAACGCCGTTTCCTTGCTGGCTGTTCGCTATCAGCGTGGCGGCGACGGGCAGACAGGATCGCACCCCGAGCGCTCCGTGCTGGCCGCTGTCGGGAAGGGGTCCTGGCCCCCTTCACCCTGCAGCCAGCCTCGGGCCGTTTATTTTTACATGGCTTGTTTTCTTTCCGGCTTGAAGCCATCCTGCACGGCGGTAAGAGCTGGACCGGGGCCCCCACGCCTCATTTCCTTGCCATAAAACAACAGAGTGGGGGGTGAAGCAGCGCACTGGTCTGGGACAGAGGGTCGATGGGTCAGGGCACACGCCGCATCGTGGTTCCTCTGTTTGGCCCCGCTGTCTACCCCCCGACCGGCATCCCCTGGCGGTGCCACCGCTGTGCTGCCCTTCCTGAGGACTCGATCTGGGGCTCTTGGAGCTGGGTCTGCCTGTCTGTGTGCCAGTGGGAGCTGGCATGGAGAGCATCGCCCAAGTTTAGGGATGATGCTCCCTCAGATGGGTGGAATTGGGCACTCCAGAGCTTTTGCCCTGCTTTCTGTGCCTCTGCTTTGTCCCCACAGCCCCAAGCAGATCCTGAAGAGGCTGAACCCCACAGGTCAGCTCTCTCTCCTGAATTCCAGAGCAGGCAGGCACTGCCTGCATATCCTGGGCACGGATCACTCCGTGCCACAGCCCACCTGTCCTGAGCTGCTTGTGCCTGTGGTACTCCTGCCATATGCGTGTTGGACACCACCTTTGTTTGGGGACCGTGGCCAGTCCCGTCCAGTGGGTTGTGGGACAAGGGATGTCTCTTTTTCCCTGGCACTGTGGCCTCACTAGGGCTTTGCAGGGAACATCACAGGATCCCACCAGCCTCAACAGGGCAGGTTTCTCCCCACTGCTGTCCTTTCCAAGCCGGGGACAGTGCAGGCAGCTGGCACACTACAGATGAGGTGTGTGGGCAGCGTGTGGACAGCATGTGAACAGTGTGTGGACACACGGTGAGGCCATCACCCAGGCATGGTGGGCAGGCAGAGGGCTGGGGGCACCCACCCCAGCCCCGGGCTGCGAGCAGGGGGTTGGGAAAGGCGTGTGTTTCCCTTTAAGAGGCAGGCCCTGGAGCTGCTTCCTCTCAGCCTTGCAAGAGCCCTAAACACAGTGCATCTGCCTGCAGCCTGCCTGCACGCCTGCCCGCAGCCTGCCCGCAATCAGCGTGAGTAGTGCTTGGCCCCAGTGCCGGGACTGGGGAGGGCTGGCACCCCGGGGTGGTGGGCACCTTGCTTGCCGCGAAGGGCAGGGGGGGATGGCATTGCCATGGAGGGAGCCGGGCATCGCTGTGGAAGGTGCCAGGCATCGCCGTGCCAGGTGCCGCGGCACGATGCTCACGGCGCGGCAGTCGAGAACGCTGTGCCCGCTGCACGTCACTGCAACACTGGGCTCTGGGGGGGGTCACCAGGCACTGGGGCGCAGGGGGACCAGGGCTGGTGCCCTGCAGCCCGAGGTGTGAAGCTGCCGTGCCTCGAGCCCACCCTGCGGCGTGTGGGCAGCACGTGGCGGTGTCCCTGTGCTCCGGTGCCAGCAGCGCCGCGCCGGCTCCCGGGGCTGTGCTGGCACTCAGCGGGTGCACCCTGTGCCCTCGGGCACCGGCTCTGCTGGCCCCAGCGGCTGGCAAGCGTGGCTGCACCCCGTGGTGGGCAGAGGTGCTGACTGCAGAGGAGAGTCCGGAATTGGGCAACCCGTGGTGAGAGCAGCCGGGTTCACACCCCGGGTCCCGGAGAGCACCACCGTACCCCGTATTGGACCCTTCCGGGGTTGAGCATCTGCTCTCCCACAGCCCCCGGCCCGGGGTCCGTTTGCAGGCACTCGTAGCCTTGTCTAAAGCAGGGCACAGATGTCAAACCCCCCCCCCGATGCTGGAGGGGGTCTGCCGGAGGCTTGCCGGGTGCCGGGCCCCCTCTGCCGGCTCCGGGAATGCTCACAAGAAGCCAATTCTGCTGTTAGCACCCTGCGTGAGCCTCGTGCAGGGCACCCTTGGCCCCCAGAGCTCGGGGCAGTGCACATTTCTGGTGCCGTGGGGCAGCCAGGCTGCCCCCCACCCATGGGACGTGCTTTGGGAGCCAAATGTGTTGCATGGGGCCGGTGCCAGCCATGTCTGTGATGCAGAGCGGCAGCCCTGGGTTGGACTATGGGGTTCTTGGCCAGGACGGCGAGTGCTGCCGGGCTTTGTCCGGAGCCGGGGCAGCGGAGGCAGCCCGAGCTCTCTCCCTTCCTCCTTAGTAGGCTTGCACGCTCGGCTGCCTCTGTAAACCGAGATTGCTGCTTTACAGTGGGGCTCAGCCACTTCTCTCCCCCTGCACCCCCTACATGATGCTTTCCCAGTACTCCCTGTTCAAAGGACACCCTGGGATCCCATTTCTCCAGCTGCCCGGTCCCCGACTTTGTCTCAGCACTCCCCTGCGGGCCAGGCGCTCCCCTTAATGGGCGCGCCGCCAATGGGCACTCACCCGAAGGGCAGCTGCAGTGAATGTGGTGGTGTGCGGTGTGACCCTGGCGGGAGGATGAGGATGGAGGGCACTGGGAGCACCCCAGGCTGAGGGGCGGGTCTGGGGGCACGGCTCAGGTCGCCTGCACTCCCCCCTGCGGGCAGGTGAGCTGCTCTGCCGGCTCTTCCCACCCCTCTCCTTACATCCTTGGTATGGAATCTGCTTGGCACCACTGCCAGGCAGTGCTGGCTTTCTCCTGGCTATTTGGGGGTGTTACAGCTGCCCTTTCTCCCTCTGCAGCCCGGGCTCAGGGTTTGGCCTTGCTTCCCAGCCATGCTGCTGCTTCCACTGCTCCTGAAGGCCACCCTGCTGCGCCTGGTCAGTGGCTCCTACCACCCCTTCTACAACGGCTTCTACTACAACCACATCATGAATGACGATAGTGACGGGCAGGACCAAGGTATATTGGGGACAGTGGGGGCTGGCAGGTTGTTGCAGGAGGATGAAATATCCCCCTGCCTCTGGGTGGGGTGGAGACCCATCACTTGGTGGGATGTAGGGCCCAGAAGAGCAGGTGGGAGTGCTCCAGGGATGTTTGGGGGATGCTCATGGTAGAAGAGGTGGTGGCTGGAGGGAAGATTTGGGGATGCTGCCCAGCCCTGGATCCTGACCTGCCCATCACACCTGCCATCTTCCCCACAGTGGATTACTTCAACGGAGCCAGACTGGTGGTGGAAACCTCCAAAGACCCTGTCTACAGCTACAGTGGTGGCAATGTCACCCTGCTCTGCCACTACCGCTATGAGCCCGACATGGGACCTAAGCGCAAAATCCGCATCAAGTGGTCCAAGCTGCGGGACGACTACACCAAAGAGAAGGATGTGCTGGTGGCCATTGGCAAGACCTCCATGGCCTTTGGGGACTTCAAGGGCCGTGCTCACATGAATCAGGCCAGCCGGCACGAGGCCTCGCTGGTCATCAGCGACGTGCACTTGGAGGACGATGGCAAATACCGCTGTGAGGTCATCGATGGGCTGGAGGACGAGAGCGATGTTGTGGAGCTCCGGCTGCAAGGTGGGGGCATGCTGGGGTCCACATGTCCCTCTGTGCCACTGAGCCTGCCCTTCCTGTGGCACCTTCTCCTTTGGGGACATGGCGAGGCAGGGGGCTTGGGGAGCATGATCATGGGCAGAAAGGGGCTGGGATGCTTGGTGTGATGGGGCAGTGGCTTGGGGCTGTCTGCTCTGGGGCCTCAGGGGTGAGTGAGTCCAGAGCTGTCTGCCCAGCCGGGACACCAAGGGTGCTGTTGGAGTCAGAGTTGGGAGTGACCCCATGGCCGCAGCATTTCCTGCCTTTACCCACCCATCTTCCCACTGTGCTGCATTACATGGAGCTGTCCCCTTCCCTCCCAGCTCTGGACATCTGAATGCATCTTGTCATGATCGTTGGTGATTGGTCCAGCCTCTCTTGCTCACTTGTCATGAGGGACCTGACTCAACTCTGACATTGCTTTCGAGCTCAGAGCTGTGGAAATCTCCTCATTGCTTGTCCCTGCCCCACCCCCTTGGTCCCTGGACCCTGCCTCCCACAGTGACTCGTCCCCACCAGTCCTTGTGACTGTCCATAGTGGTGATGCCCATGGTTCTGTGGTCCACCCATCCCCACGGCAGAGGTTCATCCATCTGCATGTTGGTGGTCCATGTGTCCCCTGGGATCATGATGTCCCCATGATGCTGACCCTTGTATCCCTGTTCCTGAAGCCTAAGCATCTCCATGGCAATGGTCTCTCCATCCCCGCAGGGGTGGTCCCTGCCTCCCTGGGACTGCTGTCCGTGTGTTCCCAGGACCGTGGTCTGTACAACCCCGTGGTGGTGGTGCCTGCGTCCCTATTATAGTCTGTGCATCCCTGTATATGCAGGTGCTGTCCCCGTGAGGGGGTCCTTGTGTCCCCAGGACCGAGCCCGTGTGTCCCTGTGCCACCAGATGTCGCTGGCAACTCGCTGCTAGCGCCTGCATGTCCGGAGCAGCCCCGTCCATGCATGCCTGAACCTTGTCTCCGCCACACTGAGGTGGTCCCACTCCCAGAGCCTGAATTTGACACGGGTCGGGGACCCCTGTGGCTCCTGCTGGGGCTGGGCTCGGGTTGGGTGGGTTGCCCACGGAGCCGGCTGAGTGTCCCATCTACCTCCAGGCATCGTGTTCCCCTATCAGCCTCCCCGCGGGCAGTACAGGCTCAACTTCCACGAAGCCGAGCAAGTGTGCCAGGACCAAGGTGCCATCCTCGCCAACTTTAACCAGCTCTTCCAGGCGTGGAGCGAGGGGCTGGACTGGTGCAACGCGGGCTGGCTGGCCGATGGCACGGTGCAGTACCCCATCCGCCTGCCCCGCAAGCCCTGCGGGGGCATGCACCTCGCCCCGGGCATCCGCAGCTACGGCCCGCGCCACCGGCACCTCCACCGCTTTGATGCCTTCTGCTTCTCCTCCGCGCTCAAAGGTGGGTTCTGG
>VZTZ01041457.1:742620-800735 GCA_013400955.1 Drymodes brunneopygia
CTGGGGGGAGGTGGGGTGGGGGGGAAGTTTCTTTTTGTTTTGTTTTGTTTCCTTCCTTTATATTTTCCACATCTTGCTCAGCAGCTGGCACATGCAGCTGCTTGGGGTGGCTGCCAGCTGGGCAGCGTGGGACAGTCCCTGTCGAGGGATGAGTGCAAGGATGATCCCCATGGGCTACTGCTGCCACCCCACTTGGCAATGCTGCCCCATGGGTGGTGGCCCCTTCCTGCAGTGGCAGGTTGTCACTGACACCCACCCGCCCTTCCAGGCTGGTCCTGCCTCTGAGCTCACGAGGCAAGGCCATGAGGGAGCAAGGCAAGGCTGGATTTGGCCAGGGCAGAGAATGGGTATCTCCATTGCGTCCTGGCCCCCCTTCCAGCCCCATCCATGTCCTGCTGAAGGATGCCATTGTGCCTGTCCCTGCCAGAGCACAAGTGCCTTATCTCTATGCACCCCTTGCCTGGACTCCATTTGAACTCTGGTGCCTTCTTCTTTGAGCATTGGCTATGAAAAGATGTGTTTTTCTGGACATCTTCTAATAAAATGGTGGAGAAAGCCCTGGAGTGACATGGCTGTGTCCCCATCTCTGTCCCAACACAAGAGAAAGGTCTGCTGTGAAGAAAGGATTTGGGGATCCCTGGCTGTCTCATCCTTGGCTGAGCATCGTCTCATTAGTGCTGGCTCAGCTCAGCTCCTGCAAGGGCCTTGTGTTCCCTCATTAGTGAGTGGTAATTAACCCCCTGGGCATCAGGACTGAAAGCTGGAAGTTGAAGCAGTTCCTGCTGGCCATGGATTTTGGACGGGTTTTAGACATGTNCAGGCTCAACTTCCACGAAGCCGAGCAAGTGTGCCAGGACCAAGGTGCCATCCTCGCCAACTTTAACCAGCTCTTCCAGGCGTGGAGCGAGGGGCTGGACTGGTGCAACGCGGGCTGGCTGGCCGATGGCACGGTGCAGTACCCCATCCGCCTGCCCCGCAAGCCCTGCGGGGGCATGCACCTCGCCCCGGGCATCCGCAGCTACGGCCCGCGCCACCGGCACCTCCACCGCTTTGATGCCTTCTGCTTCTCCTCCGCGCTCAAAGGTGGGTTCTGGGCCAGGGATGGGGACTGGGATGCTGGGGGAGGTGCTGTGCATACCTCCTTCCCAGGGCATAGGACTTGGCCTGGGACGGGTGGTTCCAGACAGCGATGCTCCAGATGGGGATGCTCGGGATGATGCTCAGCACTGATGCTCCCCTCTCACGCTCCGCTCTCCCTCCTAGGAGAGGTTTTCTATCTGGACCGCCCGGCTGGGATGACGCTGGAGGAGGCCAAGCAGAGCTGCCAGGATGCAGGGGCCGAGATCGCCCGAGTGGGGCAGCTCTACTCCGCCTGGAAGTTCCTGGGGCTGGACCGCTGCAGTGCCGGCTGGCTGGCAGATGGCAGTGTCCGCTACCCCATTGTCACGCCCCGGGCCAACTGTGGCCCCGCGGAGCCCGGTGTCCGCAGCTTCGGCTTCCCCAGCNCTTCCAGCCCCATCCATGTCCTGCTGAAGGATGCCATTGTGCCTGTCCCTGCCAGAGCACAAGTGCCTTATCTCTATGCACCCCTTGCCTGGACTCCATTTGAACTCTGGTGCCTTCTTCTTTGAGCATTGGCTATGAAAAGATGTGTTTTTCTGGACATCATCTAATAAAATGGTGGAGAAAGCCCTGGAGTGACATGGCTGTGTCCCCATCTCTGTCCCAACACAAGAGAAAGGTCTGCTGTGGAGAAAGGATTTGGGGATCCCTGGCTGTCTCATCCTTGGCTGAGCATCGTCTCATTAGTGCTGGCTCAGTTCAGCTCCTGCAAGGGCCTTGTGTTCCCTCATTAGTGAGTGGTAATTAACCCCCTGGGCATCAGGACTGAAAGCTGGAAGTTGAAGCAGTTCCTGCTGGCCATGGATTTTGGACGGGTTTTAGACATGTGGGTTAACCCCTCCCCCCCCCCAAGAGGAGAGCACTGCAGGGAGGGCAGTATCCTACTCCAGGGTCCTTCTTCAACTGGGGCTTGGGACACCTCTGTGGTCCCTTAGGTGCTGCCTGGTGCTGAGCCATTCCTATGTAGCTTGGGGCACCCTCTTTGGGTTCCCCTTCCTTCCTTGCTGCCTGGCCATGGGAGACCCCTCTCCTCCCAGCCCTCCAGACACCCTTCTTCCCTAAAAAAAAAACAACCAACACTGACAAAGTGCCCATTCCGATTTCGCTCTCTTTATTATTTATCATTCTTTCAAAATAGGATATGTTCAAAAATATAAATAGGTGCAGGGAACGCTGGTGCCCCGCACGGTCCCCTGGAAAGAGCACGTTGTCCCGGGACGGGCACTGCACTGCAGAGGGGGCAGTGGGGAAGCAGAGAGGAGCCACAGCCCCCAGCACCCGGATCCCGGGTCTCAGCATCCCCTCGCCTCCCTCCTCCCACAGCTCCTTCCACCACAGCCCCCCGGCCCTCCCCACCTGTCCTGACGTGCTGCAGCAGTAGAAGGATTCTGGAAAAAAAAATAAAATAAAACCCCAAAAGGTGCTGTTCACCCTGGAGATTAAATAACAGAAATAATTACATTGTTCGTGGATAAAATCAGGAAAAAATAATCATCTTTATTATTTAACTTAACCCCCTGCCCTTTGCAAACCCACCCCCCTCCCTGTCCCCAAAGGCACGAAGATAATTGGAACCGGACGGTTAGTAAAAATGCTGAGATCTAATTCGTTTTGCTTTGGTGCTTGGAAAAACAATTTTTTTTTATATATATACACAAAGGTGGGTTTGTCTTTAATATAACTTTTTTTTTCCTTATATGACAAAAAAGCAACAAGAAGAAGAAGAAATCGACTCTGTTAATATAAGTGTTCCGTTAAAAATCTCTTTCTCGCGTTCCCCCTCGGTCTGTCTCCCCGCTCTAATGGGTGGGTCTGTGCACGGCGCTGCCGCTGGGTTTCGACCGGCTCCTGGGGCTCCTCTTGTATAGCCTGCGCTGGTAGCTGGAGGCTGCGGGAGAGAAGAAAAGGCACCTTGTTGGCAGGAGCCGGGACAGAGAAGCTGCTTGTCCCTCGCTGGCCGCCCCGGCCCCTGGCTGCCTGGAAAAACACGGGCAGCCGCAGGCAGCGCTGCCCGGGGCCGGCTGTGTGTGCCCCGGCGCCAGCCAGCCCGCACACGCACAATCGGCCCTTCTCTCGCCCTGCCCGGGCTTTGCTTCACCCCGGGGAGGAGGTGCCCGGGGCCGGGCAGGAGCATCGTCTCCACGGCTGCTTGTCCCATCCCTTCCCCGTGCTCAGCCACAGGGCAGCTCTTCCCCATCCCACCCACTGCCCTATCAAACCCTTAATCCCCCAACCCCAATATCCATTTGTAGTGGGATGTTCTCAGGCACAGAAGGGGAAACAGCCCTGTCTGGCTGGCAGGGACAAGGTTTCTGCCTGATCTTTGCTGCCAGTCTCCCTGGAAGCTGGTGTGCTCTGCTGTGATAATTGCAGGAGGGTTTTGGTGGAAGCAGCAAAAGCTGGTTGGGAGCAGACCAGGTCTCTTGATCACTGCCACGTCGGGAACAGCCTGCAGCTCTTCAGACCCACAGCAGAGCCAAAGGAATCAGCATCTTGGTCTGCACCAGGCAGCCGCCCTTGGACACCTCCTCCATCCCTCCTGCTTTCATCTCCTCCCTGGGCAGAGGTTTGTCCCTTAAGCTTGTATCAGCTTTCCCTGGCTGTGGGAATATTGCTTAATCTGCCTTATCTGGAATTGCCCAGCTGGATCAGAACCTGGCAAGGAGGCCACTGGACAGATGGGATTTGTCTGAGGCCAACAAAATTCTTGGGAAGCTGCAGGCAATAAGGGATGGGACAGGGGTGTAGGCAGGCTGAGAGTGGGCTGGGACACCAGTGGAAGAAGGCTGGCTGCCATCAGCTGGAGGCCTGACAGGAGCAAAATCAGGAGCCCAGCCCTGTCCCTTGGATTGTAGCTGCTGCAGGACTCCTGTCTACTCCCAGGGCAGGGGAATACAGGGGAAGAGCTTGGGGGTCCACAACTTTCCCCTCCTATTCTCTGTTGATGCAGGTTGTGCCAAAACACACCCTTTCAGAAGCCATTTATTTTTCTTTCTCTGAGTAGCCTGGGCCATTGGTGAGCTCCTTGTTGCCCTTTCCTGACTCTGGAGCTGCCCCTACTCTGCCTTGGTGGGTCTCCAGGGCAGTCCTGCAAGCCAGGCTCTGTGATCCACACCTGCTCAGAAGATGTCAGCTCTCATGGCCCCACCACGGGGGAAACTTCCAAGAAGTCAAGTGAACCATGGTGTCACCTTCTGCCTGGCTCGGAGCTATTCTGCACCCTGAGGTGATGCCCTGTATTCCCAGCTCCTTCTCCCAGCTGCAGGGAGGCCAAACCCGACGGGAAAGGGACCAAGACGTACGGTTTAGGCAGGATATCCGTGGCTCCTCCCACTGCCCGTTGGGCTGGCAGCGGATCGTGGGCACGTGGCGCTGGATGTAGCCTTGCTCGCACTGGTACCGCACCATGGAGTTTATTTCGTAGCGCTCCTTCTTCCGGCCGAAGGTCCTGGCGTTCTCCACGGCAGGGGGGTCCCCGCAGGCCACTGCAGGAGATGGGCAGAGACGGGCAGAGTGAGTGAGTGAGAGAACACCTGCCTGGCTGGGCAGGCAGCTCACACCCAGGCCAGGCTGGGCATGCACAGCCTCCTCACTCCTCCATGAATGAAACTTAACTCCCTTTGAGACTGCATCTGCCCACAGAGACTAGGGGCAGGGGGATATGGAAATTCTGTGATTTGAAATTAAGCAGGGGTCTGCCTCAGTGCTCCATTCCTGCCTCCTGGAGACGCTGTGAGAGCTGAGCATCACAACAGCTGCCTGTGTCTGTGGGAGGGCACGGAGCTGGTGTTTGGGGGTGATGCTGCAGCCAGGGTATGACTCTGCCTGGGGATGTATAATGGCTTGTCCTATTTATTTTCAAGTCCTTGTGAAACTTTCTCCTAGAGCCTTGGCCAACTACTGTTTCTAATTCCTTCCATCTCTTTGGAAGAGCATGGACACTGGGGACTCTGCTCCAGACCCACAGCCACCTCCTGAGCCCCCTATCCTTGCCAGCATGGCACAGGGTGCTGACCTGTTCCTTTCTTGCAGGTGAAAGGGAGGTGATAGTTGCAGGGAACGTCGTTCCATTCGCCTTTCTCATGCCAGATCATCACGACGCAGTCCTCGCCCGCCGAAAAGAAGTTATCGGGTTGGTTGGGCCTCCAGTTCTCGTATTGCTGCCAAGAGAGGACAGTCCTTCATCTAAGGTTGGGCCCTGGTCTCTCCTACTCCCTCCCTCATCCTCTCCCACACCTCTCTCCAGCAGAGCCCGTGGGTTGCCAGCACTGCCCCTACACCAGTTATTTCTGTTGTGATGGTGGCCAGGACCCGACCAGCTTTTCCAGAGGCTTGGAAAAACCATGAGCCCTACAAAGTTTAGGGTTGCCTCCACTCAATGCCCAAACCAAGCACTCAGCATGTAACCCATGGGGCCCTTCCCACCCAAGAGGAACCTCTTCCTCCCTCCCAAAAGCTGATGCCTGCTCGTGCTGCAGGCTCCAGGCTCACCAGGGAGTGCCCATCGGACCAGCGGAAGTCGTTCTCCACTGCTCTGTCACTGAGACCGATCCACTGGTAGTCCTGTGCATGACCTGGAGGAGCAGGAGGGAGAGAAAAGAGTCATGGCTGTCCTACACTTTGCTGGAAGCATTTCTCTGCCATCTCAGCTGTCCCTGGCCCTGGAGCCTCTGGGTCATTCAGCCACCTCCCAGTCACTGTTCCCTGATGCCCTTTGTCCTTACATCATGTTTGTCCAGCTCCCTCCCCACTCCACCTGCCATGAGCATGGATGCACCCATACAAGGATGAGGCTTTCTTAGGGCACATCTGAGCATCAGTGGGGCAAATGGTGTTTTTTATACCACTTTGGATAAATCTGCCAGTAGATTCAGAATCCAGTGGTTGGACCCATGCCCAGTTTTAGGCTGCCCTCAGCACTCACTGTTCACAAATTCTTGTTCCTCTGGGGTGATGATGCTGCTCAGGTGGGCTTGATGCTGTCGGCATCTGGTCTCTGCATCCATCCAAGTCTCCCTCTCTTCAAAGTGCCTGTAGCAGTGGCCCTGGAACTTGGTCCAGCCTTCCTCACAGTTTTCCAAGTCTGTAACACAGAGAGGAGGGATGAAAAGGAGTTGGTGCATGTGTCTGAAAGCTTTCAACTCACCTCTCAGCAGCTCATGCTCCCATTACATGGGACAAAACACAGTCACTTTCACTAAAAAGCAAACCTTGACACTGTTGCCTGTAGAAATTCCCTGAGGAAATTGCCAGAAGGCATCCAAGACACACAGAGAGGGCAGTCTGTGTGGAAGATCCTGTGTCTGCAGTGACATGGCCAGTGCTACTAGAAAGCTTGAGTGACACAGACTTATTCCTGGGAAATTCAATCCTGAAGTCTGCTTTTGAGGAACTGACCAAGCAAGAACACCACTCTTCCCACTTGTGCTGGCCTGCAGAGTTTTCTTGCATTGGGAAAAATCCTCAAAACCCCATATCCAGATGTCCAGAATCAATGTATATGTTTTGTAAAAGAAAGAGGGGACCACCAGGTTCGGGTAGTTCCATCACTTGGTGTGATTCTGGAGCTCTGGAGGAGAAGCAAACTAACCAAGATGGGTGAAAAGAGATGGAGGTAGAAACTTACCACCATGGAAAAAGAGAATTAAATCTCAGTGAAAAAGCTTGAAACCTGCTAAAGAAGTACAAGCATTTCTCAACTTTTCAGAAGATCTTTTGCCATCTGAGAAGCATTGAGGAACTGAACACACTTATTAAGAAAAATAAAACCACAGATGGGGGAAAGTAGAGATAAATGGAGAAACCACCAGAAAAGACCTTCAGCAGTTCCCACACAATGCAACACCACACATCTGTCTGCTACATATGACTGAAGGAAACAGAAAATGAAATGTGTTTAATCTCAGCCTTTCACATGTCTGATCTACCATCCTTTCTCAGGCCCTTGCTGCTCTGGGAGTGGTGGGCTTCCATGAGCCCTCACACCTCTCTCCCTTTTCAGTAAGGTTTTCTGTACTCAGTTTCTTTCTTCTTTGTTAAATTTGGTACGTCAAAACACTTGTCACTTTCAGTAACACTAATTCCTCCTAATCCACCTTTCTGGTGTTCTTCCAGATGGAGATTGCAGGCACTTCATAGATGTTGGAGTGGTTGGTAGTTATTTGAGACATTAAAAGCATTTCCTGCCTTCTTCAACAAATTAAATGGTTTATCTGGAAGCAGGTGAAGCTCTAAGGATTCTTGGGTTTTGCAGGCAGATCTCTTGCAGAAAGGTAGCAGAGAACTCGCTCTGTCTTTTGAGATTAAGACTTTTCCCCAGCATCTTTAATGGCAGCCCTTGTCATCACAGACTGGGACGGGACAGCACATAATAAAGAACCTCAGCAGGACATTTTCTAGGAGAAAGGCCATGTTTCCCTACATAATTTTTACTTACAGATAAATATGACCTGTAAGTCATATGAATGATGAAAATCTTGTTCCCTGGAAAGGACACTGTCATAGTAACAAAAGGGACTGTCTGTGTGCATCATTCACCTACAGTGTCCTTTGTTGTTGGAGACCAACAGCAAGGATGGTCTGTCTCATAGGAATATGAAGATCTACATTCCCCATGAATTTTGGGGTACTGGGTTCCTTTTACATCTCCCAGGCATCAGAGCCTAGAATTCAGAGAAATGAGAAAATTAAGTCTGGCTTAGACAAAACAAGATCATAAGGAGTCACAGGATGGAAAGTCTCTGGTTGGATTACGAGGATCTTCAACAGCAGGTATCATGGATGGGTAAATCAAGGGCTGATGAGGTTGCATTGGAAAATTGATGTTAAGAGAGCACAGTTCCTGCCCAGAAGGTCCAGTGATCCTGAGAGTTCTCCTCATGGTCTACTCCATATGTTCATATTGGAAGCAGAAAGAGATGCAGAGAAAAGGAAGGAGAAAATCCAATATAGATTATTACTCATGCCAAGGTGAAGAAGCTACTGCAACCTTATTTCTCTTTTGTTTGAGCAAGGCAGGAGAGCTTCCCCTCAGCTAAGCTGATAAAAGTTTGGACTTTCATCAGCTTTAGGAAAAACCACAACTCCTTCTCTTTCCTTGTAGAAACAAAAGTATTAGTGCAGGTCAGAATGCCAAATTTTGATGGAAATACAGGTTGCTTCCTGTTTTCTCAAAGATACATTCCCTGCTGATTTTGCCACAGGAAACCAAGTTGTGGGGATGACAAAAATGTCATGCTGTGTCAAATTGGTGGAGATTCCTGGAGTGAAAGAGGCTTCTCTCAGCTGCATCTTCCCTGAGAGAAACACAATCATTTTTCATGGCTCAGTTGAAGCATCCTTCCATGAAATTCCACTCCAGCAGAGCAAGTTTGCCTGGGGTGAAGATGTACTCAGAAAGTTCCCTACTGTTACAGATGAACAGAAAGACCCTCAACCCAAAGAGACAGTGGCTTCTGTGATCAACATTGCTATGATCTGTGGGGAGCTTCACCAGAGAAACTTCAAAAAGAGAGAGCTGAAGAAGATACCAGAAGCTCCTGCTGAGCAATCTCAGAGGACATGGTGCTGTGAGGAACAAACGTATCAAAACAGATATGCAAAAGCCTCAAAGCCTTTCCCTCGTGTGTTTTAAGCTTCAGTTAGAGGTTAGCTCACTGAGATGAGGGCAGCGCTGATGGCAGCACTGGGGATCAGCTTTTTGTGGGGGGAACAAGGTGGTGCAGCAGTTAGTAGGATTAGCTGAAGCCAGGGAGGCCGTACCGATCTCACACAGGTCCCCTCCGTAGCTGGGAAGGCAAAAGCATTTGAAAGCGCCGATGCCATCAACGCAGGTGGCTCCGTTCAGACAGGGGCTTGGGTGGCACACATCGGTGTCTGCAAGAGATCAAGGGCTTCCATTAGGGCTCTGGGCAGACAACTCCACCAGCAGGAGAACTTGGTTCCTTGCTTGTTTGGGGGGGAATGTCAGCTGTTTCAGGGGGACTTGGGAGGGTGATATTTCACAACATGCTGCCACTGCTGCTGCTGGAAGAATGAAGGCAAGAGACCCAACCCACCCTACGAGGAAGACATTGGTTTTCTGATGGTTGAGCACCACTCTGAAGATATCAGAACAAAGCTCAGCAAGATGTATCCAACACACAGCACTGGCTGTGGTAATTCTTCCTTCTCTTCTGTGTCTGCCTGATGCATCAAACATGCAAACTAATGTCTGTGTCTCCACCAGCTAAAGGTCTATGAGGAAGAACATGGAATTCTCATAAGTGATGGAAATATCCTCAAATAGATCTCTACCTCCCAACCAGCGTTCCTAGCTGTCCATCCTCACCAATAATTTCTTCCTAACCATTATTTAGATGGAGTTCTGCATCAAGAAATCTCTTCTCAGTGAAGATGAAGAAAGTGCAGAGAGGAAAAAAAGTGGGTTCAAAGGTGGTTCAGAGCCCCTCAACTTTTTCTCTCTGAGGATCTTAGACCTGACCATGAGTGCTTCTTCCTTGATGAGGGATACTGGAGTGCAGTGCCATTTTCTCCAGACCTGTCCCCACTCTGTCCTCTTCTGCTTGTGATGGGGATGAAAGAAGCTGATACATCTTTTCCAGTTGCGGACTCCATCTTGGTGGAGAGAACTTTGGAATCAGAAGAAGGGTCATTCAGAATGGAAAGATTTCAGATACATTCAACTCAGAAACAAGAAGGAAGACTAAGGAAGGAAATGGGAACACATCCACGCAGGTTGGGTTAAATGATGGCTGGTGAGACCCTCATGCGAGACAGTGTTTCTTTCACACTCAGGAGAAATGTAAGGCTTTAAAAGTGATGAGTAACACTCCATGCTCTTCTTGTGGATGACAGGGTTAGTGAAGTAACATTCAAAGATGATAAACATGCTGGTTGTGGAAATAGCAGAGCAGAGCAGTGACTCCCCAAGATCTGTGTTCATCTTCTGACTGGGGTGTATTTGGTTGGATGTCATTTTGTTGGAGCTGAGGCCCAGCTGCTCAGTGTCCCGAGGCACAAGAGAGCAGATGGGCGTTGTACCCCCTGTGGCCAAGGTCTGATACGTCATCTAAGAGCTGAGATGTTCTGTACCGTGCCTAAGTGATGGAAAAAATCCTTCCTGACCTTGGATGGTAAATCTGTGTGTGCTTTGGAGCAAGGAGATTGTCATCTTTAGGCTGTATCACTGTGAGCAATGAAATCATTCCTCAGATGGCTGATGAGCCTCTTACTCCAGTTTTGCAGTTCTTCCCTGAGAGAAGGAATTTTTCACTCTAGATTACCCTTCTAAATCTCAGGAAAGCTTTCTGGATTTCTTTGTTCACTGCAAAATGAAGATAATTCCTGTTTCCATGACTCTAGTAAATACTTTGAGACTTCCCAGAACAAAATGGGAGTCACAAGCCTAGAGGAAGAATAGAGGAGCTGAACTTGGCTGAGCATTGCTTATTAGTCACACTTGGAATTCCTAGAAGATAGAGAGCATAAAGAAAAATGAGGTATCCTGTGGGGTGATTGCAACTCAAGAGGCCCTTTGGGCTTCCCAACAGCAGTGGCAGCAGAAGTTCACGTTGCTTCCAGTGGGCTCCAGCTGAACATGTGAGGAAAGGCTTTCCTTTGTTCGTCAGGTTCCATGAAGTGGAAAGAACAGTGCAGAGGTGGGAGCGGAGCAGACACGAGAGCTACAGCTGAATGTTTAGCAGAGGATAATGAGCCTTCAGCTGTCTTTGGCCATGTGGAATAAAACTTGGCGTGCCCAAGATCTCTTCTGAGATGCAGGAGGCCTGCTGTGTGCTGCCATCCCGAGTCTTGGAGGAGGGGGGAGCAGGCACACATGTGCAAAGTCACTGCCACAGATTTCCAGCTGGGAAATAAGACTGGAGCAGAGTTTCCTTTTACAGATATTGCATACAATATGGTTGCACATATTATATATGCAGTAAAAACGAATCTCTGAGTATAATATATATGTTACATATCTCTTCATACATATACATATATATTTTTATATGTAACAGAGAGAAAGGGTGTGTACTTGCAGGTAATGTTGGAGAAACAAACAACAAATACAAGCGAGACACAGACAGCATTTTTTTCCCCCAAAATTGCACTTCAAATGGCTGAAGATGTTTTAAACAGGTGATGATAATAAACACCAAACTTCCCTTTAGCCTGTTGGGCTGTTGAAGCAGTGACCCTCTCTCCACGTGGATCACCTCACCAAGCTGATATCAGAAAACTCAAATATATCTATCAGGTTGGAGAAAGTGTTGCTGATTTGGGTTCTCCCAGAAAATCTGGATCTCAGAGGTATTCAAGAAAGGTCTAAATGGTAAAACTGGCAATGACGTTGCCTCTGGAAATCCTGGCAGTCTGGTTTGTGGGTGTTTTAGGACATGGCACCTAAGCCACAAACACGATTTACAGGAGGTGAGAACTCCATAAAAAAAAAAAAAATACAAATTGCATCTATCACACAACACTTAGAGGTTTTCTTCCACAGCCTTTTATATACTATAAATGTGTCTACTTCCACATTGTTTAGGGCTAGATGAGGTTAGCAAATGACCGCACGCCTCTTCAGGCAGCTGCAAAGCCTGCAGCACGCCGGGTGTGCCAGCCCTGCTCAGCACGGAGCCAGCCCCCACCTCCCCAGCGTTGCCCGCCAGGACCCTGACACTCGAGCATCTTACACACGAGCTATTTATTTGCTTGGCTGAGCAGCCATCCAAAAAGTCAGCTCTGCTCCGCGATGCAGCTCAAATGCTTATCAACTGACAAGGAGACAAGACCAGCGCTATTATTACCCCGAGCTAACAAAGGACAGCGATAGTCGGGGAATGCAGGAGGGAGGCAGCTCTCGCTTTCAAGAGCTGCAGCTGGAAAACAAAGACGGGGAGAAAATGCCTCGCGGTGCCAAGAATAGGAAACCCAGTTAGAACATGTTATTAACTCACTTCTTGAGGACAATGCAGAATTAGCAACTCTTCTAAAGAGGATTCATACTGCACTTAATATTGCCCAGAAATTGCAAAAACTACTCAGTTCTACTGTCACAACAGTTTCTATTTTTTGCTATTAACAGGACCTAACTTTTAGATTTTTTTTAATAAACCAATCAAAACAAAATGGCCAATGTAAACCAGGTCTTGCATCTGGAAGATGCAAACTGTTGGCTGGAGAAAGCAAGGGGAGTTACACATCTGCAATGCAAAGTTTGAATTTGTTTCACCATTTTCTTCCTGAGATTTCTTCTCCATTGCCAGATACACACTATATTTAGTCAGAATAATTTTCTTTTGATGCAGCTAAAAACAAGAGAAGTATTCTTGTCATCGCTGCCCGTGGTGGGGGGAGGTTTCAGCTAGATCATCTTTAAGGTCCTTTCCAACCCTAACCATTTTATGATTCTGTGATTCTCCCAGTGCCTTTGAAAAAAATTTGTTGTACTAGATCATGGAAATTGAGATGAAAAACCTGGCAGAAATGAAAGAAAAATAGATTGGCCCTGGTTTTGCTCAGAAGGCAAATGGCATGTAAAACTGAACATGCAGTGTCCATGGTGAGAAGGAAATGCTTTTAAAATTCTTCATCTCAAGCTGAGACAACAATACCAGAAACAATGCTACCATTTCCTAAAACAGTGCAGTCTGTGCACGTCTCTCCATGGCTGCCTATATGGAAGATGAGCAAGAATATCCATTAAACAAAGTCAGCTTTGTGCTTAAAACATCTACTGAGGAGAAGCAGCTGGTGAGCAGAGGATGCTCTCACCCAAACCCTGAACAAACTATACTTTTCCTGAAGCTGTGAGTAACAGGTTTAGTAACATATTCTGTGATATTTCTGTGTCCTCCTGTTTTTGTTCTATAGAGCAGAAAAGGTCAGAGAGAAGGGCAAGGTATTTTCAGGATGCCCATCAGTGCCTGTTGTGCCCCTCACCCTTTCTTTATAGGCCTCCTTGTAAGTGCAATTATCCAAATAGGGAATCAGAGACCATCTAGATAATTTTCTCCTGAAGACAGGGAAAAAATAATCCAGGTACAAATTAAACTTGCTTTTCAGAGTCTGCTGGGAAGTTTGAACTGCTGATCTGATAGCTCAAACATCAAAGGAAAACATTGGAGCAACTGTAGGGTGACCCCTAGAAGAAAAGAATAGGAGGAATTGGGGAAACCAGTTCTCTCACATTTTAAGTTAAATGCTAGTATTGAACATCACAGAGCCAGTTACTGACTTACAATGAGCAATTAAGTAATTAAAATAATTAACTACAATATTTGAACCGAAGTCTCCATGCAGCAGAAGGGGCAGGCATTGCTGCAGCTTTAAAGAGATCATCAAGTTTCCAAGAGGACCTGTTGATCTGATGGAACCTTCAATTTGTCCAATGCTCTTATGGAAGGAGAGCTCAGGAAGTTTGGATATCTCTGTCTCCAAAATATTATGTGTAAAAGTAAATGGACATGCAAATAACACCAGTCCAAGACTGGAGGTTACCTCTGCAGAGGGAGGTTTTGTTTAAGCAAATTGACTTCTGATGCAAAGAGGACAATGTGTCCAGGAGACATCAAATCATCTGCTCAGTCACAAACAGTCTGTGCCTCTCAGCCAGGACTGGGACCTCCATCCCCTTCTTGAGAGCATAATTTGCATTCCACATTTGGTGAAACATTCTGAATCAGGTGAATATTTTATTGACTTTTTTTTCTGGATGATTTTCTCTGAATCAACAAAACTCAATCCCTTGGACTTCCAGGTTGTGATGTATCAGGAAAGCCCATTAAGACCTTTCCTCATTTGTATTCTAATCTGCAGCTGTGTGGGGCCAGAGACAAAAGACTTCATGGACTTGTTTCACCAGAGACAAGCAGAACTTAGCATAAATAGATGTCATTTCAGCACATTTCTCTTTTCCCCCACAACTGGAGTGAAGTTTTTAAGTCTCTGACTGGTCAGAGTGCTGCAAACCGCAGCCCTTCACTGAAATGCCAGCATGTTTTTTCAGCTAATAATTATTTGTTTTCCAATGCTACCAGAAGCAAAAATACCCGCTGAGTTAGCAAAACCCTGGGTGAGGAAGCCAAGCCTATGGACAATTCTTTCAGCTTGTGGGGTTCCTGTCCTCATGAAGGAATCAAATGCTGACTAAAGACATGTTCATGCACAGCCTTCAATTTGGTTAAACATTAAAACATAGTGGCACTCCAAGTGTTAATCTTTGGTCTTCTGGCTCTGGATTTTAGAGATACTTTTAGGCTACAGCAGAGCAGAATAATATCATTCTCCTTGAATCATCCCACTAAATAGGCTGCTGGATCTAACTGGAACCCTCCAACAGCAGGGCCAGAGGGCAAAAACCACATTTCTTCCTGTTCCTCACTCTAAGCTCCTGTAAAGCTGAACCAGCTTCACCCGTGCTTCAATGTCAGCCAAAATCCACGGCACTTCATGGGCACCCATTGCACCCTACAAACCCTGAGCACAGCACCAGGCATGCATATGGGAGATGTTTTTTTTTTTTTTGCAAGAGCTGAATTTCAAGACTGGGAAGCTTCGAGTGACAAGGCAGCCACAACATGGGAATTTTGGGATCCAGCCTACGGTTCTTCCTTGTAGACTTTCCATGTTCACAATCCCCAGAGCTCTGTAAAAAGTAACTACCCAAAAAAGGAAACCTAGGATTCTTTTTCTTTTTTTTTTCTTTTGTCATCTCTCTGCTGTAGTTCTCTAGAGGAGGTTTGCCTTGTTGCAGGGGTGTTCTGAGTTCATGACCAATACACTTTTTTTGCCACCTGGATCAGCTTCCTTCATACCCTGGCCAGGACTGCATTTAACTCTGTAGGGATATTGTAGTAAAATTTATTAATAAAAAGACAAGTTTTACCCTAGAATATCTTCCCTAGTGGGAGTGCCAGCCATATACATGTACTCAAGCCCATTTCTAACATATGAGGTGTACCATTAAACTTCATGCAGTGGTTGCTTACCTCTCGCTATCACCTGCTAAGAAATCCCAGCTGCTACATTGTCCTCTCTGTGACTTGCAAATACACATATTGCAGTTTCAGAACATTTTTCAAGATTCTTCACACATGAGCTGCTGAACACATGGTTTTCTTTCAAAATACTTCACAAAAATGTCGGCTAACAAATGATCTGAAGAATCTGGCAATCGCCTTGTGGTTAGTTTTTAAAAAGAAAAAGCAGTGGAATAAAACCATATTTTGGGGCCAATATTTTTTTAATTTTTTTTTTTATTATTATTTTTACTGAGCCTCACTGGCTTCCTTCCTCCCCCTCGATGCTGCGTTTGCTGGCTTGTTTTTCTCTGGGCTTGGACGTGGCAGTGGGCATGGCCCAAAAGAAGAGCCTACTTTTGCAAGGAGGTTTTTTGGGTCCAGAACTCCTGCACCACCTGCCAAGTCCTGGATGCTGTGCTAGGCTGGAGCAGTGCTGTGGGAATGACACTGGTGACTTGTCCTCACCCACTCCTGCAGCATCCCCAGGGCAGCTGCTCAGCACAGATAGAGGGGACCCCAGATGTGCTGTGAGCAGGACTGAACAAAGGGCTGGGATTAGCTGGGCTCTCAGAGGGAGAGAAGTGACCAGAGGGAAATGCAGTGACTCACTGGAAATGCTTTGGGGATGGAAATGACGTTAGAAACCAGGCTGAGCTTCAGAGAGCCCTGCACTTACAGACCCTCACTGAGCCCAGAGCTAGCTACGCTGAACAGTGTAAATTGACACCAAAGAAGTCTGGGAGGTGATGTGAGAAGGGGTGGAATTGATGACACTTTTGCTAGGAGGAACTGAGCAAATCTCTTTGCACAATTTGTACCATGCTTGAGCAACGTGTGGCCCTGCAAGAACATGTGGCCCTTTGAGATCTGAGCACATGCAGGACATTCATACAACAGCACAAGCATTGATGGCTGTCAAACGAGGCTTGTCCCCAGGTGCCAGCTCCTGATGGCAGCAAAGGGAAACCAAGCTGTGTTCAGGGATTGCTGCAGGACATCCTGTGTTACCAGGACTGGGCACCTCCCTTGGCCAAGAGGCACAATGTCTTGCATCTTGTTTTTTTTCACCCTGCAGTGCACTAATGCTTTCACAGCATGAGAACTCTGCCCAGGAAATGCTCGTCAGAATGCCAGGAGAGTGTTTTCACCATAAATGGTTAATCAGGCTTAAATATTGTGTGTTTGTACTTGGCAACAAGGGGCCCAACCAAAGACAGAACACTAAAACACTAAAAAGGCAGGGTGGAGGCAAGGGCATTTACCAACAGAGCTGACAAAAGCTAGTGATGCTCTGAGTATTATCTCACACGTTTATCCCATTCTAGCTGCAGAGAGCAGCATAAGACACAGACCAGAGGGTGGCCACATGTTGGGCAATGCTTGGGGCTGTAGGCAGCAAGTCAGCCCACCATGGAAAGAGAAAGAGAACATGACTGAGACCAGCAGCCCATCTTCTCCAACTTCTCAGCTGCATGCAGGTTGGAAATCTCTGGCAAATGGAGCCATTCTATGGAACACTGGACCAGGCTGCCCAGGGAACAGGCTGAATCACCATCCCTTGAGGGATTTAAAAGACATGTAGAGGTGCCACTGAGGGACACAGGTTAGTGGTGGACTTGGCAGTGCTGAGTTAATGGTTGGACTCAATGATAATAAAGATCTTTTTCAACTTAAACAATTCTAGAATTCTATGAGCATGACCTGTGGAAAACCCCATGTTTATGGTTTTCCATCAGAACAATGTGCTCAAGTGCTCAAGTGCTTCCGTGTTAATATTCTCTGCTATATAAAAACCAAAAACAGTGACAGCTATGCCCCCTCCTTCCCTTCCCCAAAGCTTTCCCTTCCATATGAGACTCATTACCTTCTGTAGTGGGTCCTAATGCGTCAATTGCTTCTTGTGAGACTTGGGGCAGGGCAGCAGTGCTGGTGGCCGGCAGATGGGGACTGTCTGGAGCAACAGCTGTCTCTGTCTCTTGTTCTGACACCGCAGGAGGGGAAGGCTCTATTTCAAGCTGAGCCTCTTCAGGGTTCCTGAGCCCCTGTGTTGGTTCAACATCTGGAGTCCTGGTACTAATTACAACGTCTGGGACAGAGGTTTCCCCTGAAATGCCTGCGACAGAGTGTGTCACAGCTCCAGCTGTTGCATCAGGAATCTCCTTCTCCTCAGGAGTACCAAAGGGCTCCCCACTGGCCAGAGATGTGGCAGCTGTTCTGATGTTAGCAGCAGGCAATGCAGATGCTTCCCCGCTGGTTTCATGGACTGTGGATGCTTCTATGCTGATCTCAGGGAATGTTTCACCTCGGGCTTCTTGACTTGTGGGTGTTCCTATTCTAATTTCAGGATACGCAGAAGTTTCCCCACTGACTTCTTGAACTGTGGATGTTTCTATGAAAATTTCAGGATAGGCAGATGTTTCACCCCGGGCTTCGTGACTTGTTGGTGTTTCTATGCTAAACTCAGGGAATGCAGATGTCTCTCCACTGATATCATGGACTGTAGAAGTTTCTATGCTAATCTCAGGAAATGCGGATGTTTCACCTCGAGCTTCTTCACCTGTGGATGTTTCTATTCTAATTTCAGGAAATACAGGTATTTCACCACTGGTTTCATGGATTGTTGAAGTTTCTATGCTAATTTCAGGAAAGGAGGACATTTCCCCACTGATTTCACGGACTGTCGACGTTTCTATGCTGATTTCAGGAAATGCAGAAGTTTCCCCACTGGTTTCATGGACCGTTGAAGTTTCTATGCTAATTTCTGGGTAGGCAGATGTTTCACCCCTGGCTTCTTGATTTGTGTATGTTTCTATTCTAATTTCAGGAAATGCAGAACTTTCTCCACTAATCTCATGCACCGTGGAAGTTTCTATGCTGATTTCAGGAAAGGCAGATGTTTCTCCACTGGTTTCGTGGACCGTCGAAGTTTCTATGCTAATTTCAGGATAGCCAGATATTTCACCCCTGGCCTCTTGGCTTGTGGATGTTTCTATTCTAATTTCAGGAAACGCAGACGTTTCCCCACTGATGTCGTGACTTGTGGATGTTTCTATTCTAATTTCAGGAAATGCAGATGTTTCCCCACTGATTTCTTGCATTGTGGACGTTTCTGTGCTACTTTCAGGGAACGCAGATGTTTCCCCACTTACTTCTTGATCTGTGGATGCTTCTATGACAATTTCAGGATAGCCAGATGTTTCACCTCTGGATTCCTGACTTGTTGATGTTTCTGTGAAAATTTCAGGAAACGCAGAGGTTTCCCCACTGATTTCTGGAATTGTTGACGTTTCTGTGTTAAATTCGGGAAATGCAGATGTCTCCCCACTAATTTCATGAATCGTAGATGTTTCTATACCAGTTTCAGGAAATGCAGATGTTTCACCACTGGTTTCATAAGCTGTTGATGTTTCTAGAGCACTTTCTGGCAGTGCAGATGTTTCCCCACTCAGTTCACCAGATGCAGAGCCTTCACCACTTGGCCCCAAACTGTAGGGAAAAGTGACAGTTTCCCCACCCAGCTCCTGTGATACTGTTGGTCTTGTCACCACTTCTACTAAATCAGAAGTGACTAAAGTGATTCCTGGAAGCCCTGAGGCCTCCCCACTGATATCAGTCACTGCTGAAGACTGTCCACTTAGGTCTGTGGCTCCAGAAAAGTCTCCACTGATGTATGGGATTCCAGATGGCTCTCCACTCAAGTCTCCTGCTCCTGAAGGAAACCCACTAGTCTCCACAGCTCCAGACCCTTCTCCAGATAGTCCTCTGTCTCCAGAAGTAAATCCACTGATTTCTATCATCCCAGATGGTCCTTCTCCCACTTCTTGTGCCACTGATGCCTGTGTTACAACTTCCACCAAAGTGGTATCCACAAGAGAGATGGTGGGAAAGCCAGAGGTGAGTCCACTTTCCTCTCCAGACAGCAGACCACTGGTGACATCAACTCCAGAGACATCCCCGCTGCTGTCCGTCACTCCACTCGGATATCCGCTCACCTCCAGCACTCCAGAAACACTCCCACCAAAGTCCACATGCCCAGAAGGCTCACCACTGGTGTCTAAACTCCCAGACACCATGCCTGATGCATCTTCACCTCCTGAAGGCAATCCACTGGTTTCCAAAGTCTCTTTTGCTTCTGCTCCTGTAATTGGTGGGGTTGTCACTTCCTCCAAAGTGGCATCTACAAAGGTGATGCCGGAGGCCTCACTGCTTCCCTCAACACCAGAGGTAAGGCCACTTAGGTCCACCAGGCCACTGATCTCATGTGTTCCAGATGTTTCTCCACTGGCATCCAGTCCTGAGGGCAACCCACTGAGTTCAGAGCCTCCCGAGGGCAGCCCACTGAGCTCAGGTAGCCCAGAGGGCTCCCCGCTGGGCTCAGCTGCTGAGGGCAAGCCTTGGATCCCACCACTGCTGTCCCACTCAGAGGATGGGAACCCTGACAGATCTCCTTCACCGCTGACTCCGATGGACCCTTTTCCCTCCTCCCGCCGTTCTGGCACTGTTGTTACAACTTCCACTAACGTGGTATCCACAAGAGAGACGGTAGGAAAACCAGAGGCGAGTCCACTTTCCTCTCCAGATGAAGCACCACTGACTAGCTCAGTGCCAGAGATTTCTCCGCTCACTCCGAAAGGCAGCCCGCTGCTTTCCACTTCGGACGGCATCCCACTGATTTCTGGTATCCTTGAAACAGACACTGATATCTCCTCCTCTGCAGAAGGCAGGCCACTGATATCAACAGCACCAGGAGGCACACCACTCAGGTCTCCTGAGGGCAGCCCACTTTCTCCAGGTGGGAAGCCACTGGCATGCAGGTCTACCGACGGTAATCCGCTCTCTCCAATCCCCGAGTGCTCTCCACTAAGTTCAAAAACTCCAGAAGTTGGTTCTCCACTTGTGTCTGGAACTCCTGGTACCCACCCGGATGCTGAAGATTCCCCACTGACTTGATGCTCTCCAGATTCAGTCACCTCCCCTGACACTTCGGTGACGGAAGCATCAGTACTTGTTTCCTCTGGTACTATGGTAGCTGGAGGAAAAGCAGATGGACTCGCTGGAAAAGAAAGAGCAAACAAAGAGAAGGAGTTGGGAAAATTATTTATATTTTGTGAGTGTCCCAGCCCTACACCACCAGCCCAGCACAACACAGGGTACGCGGAAGCTCTGAACCCACCTGTGAGCAGTGACACGTCGGTGGGAAAGACCTCTGTCCCCCAGGCCGTCTGATTCTCAGGTTGAGTGGCAGACTCTGTCTCCATGGTCACCTCCTCCCCAGAGGGCACCCCCTCCACTCCAGGGATCACTTGTGTTGCCAGCACATCTTCAAAGAACGGGGTGACCCCCTCCTCCTCCACAGGAGGCAGAGCTGGAACAAAAAGGCATTGGAGCGAGTTTCCAAAAATTCACAATCCAAGATGCCAGTGAAGCGCCTCACCCAAACCGGCACCCCAACACGCCCAGCCTCCCTTTCGAAATCCCTTTCCGTGATGAGACGGGTTTGTGCGCCCTGCAGGGGGTGGGAGGGTACCTCTGAAGCAGAAGGCGTGGTGCCGGGACAGTGGGTCGGGGAAGCCGGTCTGGTTGTGGTGCTGGTACACGGTCCTGACGCCCGGCGCGTCCCCCCCGCAGGCGGCGCGGGGGCTCACGATGGGGTAGCGCAGGCTGCCGTCGGCCAACCAGCCCGCGTAGCACTTGTCCAGGCCCTGCTTCCAGGCGGCGTGGAGCTGGCCGACAGAGGCCAGCGTGGCGTTCTGGCTCTCGCAGTACTGCTGGGCTTCTGGGAAGGTGAACTGCTCCGGCTGGGTTGCGAAGAACACATCGCCTGAGGGATGGGAGGGAAAACACGGGTGAATCCCTGCATCCCAGACAGAGGCGGAGGTGTGGAGCACATCTTTGCTGCACAGCAGTGCCCGAGGGAAGGGGGAGGGTGTACCCTTGAGCCTGTCGATGTAGCAGTACACGTCGTAGGTCTCCGAGGCCGGGCGCATGCCGTATGACCGCACGCCTGGAGTGTCCTCTTTGTCTCCCACGCAGTTATTTCGGGGATTCACAATGGGATACCTACCAAAACAAGGGAGAGAGGAGGTAATCCAATCTTATGTAGCCAGGACTGAAGAAGCTCAGTGTGCTTGGGAGCAGGATGTGAACTCTTCACTGTTTGAGGTGCTCAGAGCCCCCAGTGTGAGTTGGAGACAAGTCCACTCACAGCTTGAGCCAATAAATACAAACTTCCTGCTACTCTTCCTACACACCAGGAGGTGCAAAATGTATGCACAGGTTAGGAAATGAGGAAAAGAAGTGGACAAGAACATGTCTATTGGCCACTGAATATCATGGCCTGGAGAGAATCTGGGGTCAGCAAAGCTTTAGATGCTGATGATGAGAGCAGCAGGACAGACCAGAGTAAAGCATCAATTTCATGGCTGATCAGTCATTTTGAGGGATGTCTTCCCCAAGTCAGTGTAACTTTACCTGACTGTCTGGTCCCGCAGCCAGCCAGCATCACACTGGTCGAAGCCAGCCTCATAGGCAGCCTGGAGCTGCTGGGGGGTGGCAATCACAGCACCGTTCTCCAGGCAGGCCTTCTGGGCTTGGATGAAGGAGAAGGCGTATCTGCTGGTGGCTGCTCTGTAGTGAAACACCACACCTGGGGGAAGAGGAGCTGAGGTGAGACAGCAGGTACAAGACCCCCCTGCAGTGAGATGCGTGACTAGAAAGGGTCTTCCAAAAACCAGTTCTAGGCCCAGGCCCTCTCAAACCCCTTTTGATGGAAATGCCTCAATCATGGAGCTCTGCTGCCACTGAGGATGATGTTCTGGGGATCTCTTTAGCCCTCCTCTAAGGTCTTCTTGCCTTGGCTTTCCCCTTCCCTGGAGTCAGAGGGATATGGGAGAGCAGAGTGTGACCACTGCAGCCCAAGCATCAGCCAGCTGAGCCCTGGTCAGCACATGATGGGGTGGCCCACAGCCTTCTCCTCTCCCCTCCTGCCCTACTGTGATGGAGGCACTCAGCCTGTCCCTGACTCCAGACAGGCCTGTACGCTTCCAGGGACCTGGATGCCCTCTGTGATGGCAGAAGCTTGGGCTGTGTCCAGGTGAATGGTTACCTCTAGAATGAACTGACCTTCAGGCTTCTCAGAGTCCTGGTGACTTACCCGTGGGGGAGATGGGCTGCTCAGGAAGGTGACCAGCACCAGGGGCAGCTGTCACTCGCACAAGCTGATCTTCCACTGTGATAGCTGAGGCAGACTCCAGTCCTGGTGTGGCAGTCACCCCTGTGACCTCTTCCACCGAGCTCACCTCTGCTGTTTCGGGGGCACCAGCAGTGCCTAAGGCTATGGTGGTGATGGCAGTGCCTAAATCTATGATGGTGGCCTCTTCAGGTACAGTCCACACGGCTGTGACATCCTCCCTGGTCACATTTTCCTGCTCTGTGGCAGCTGTCTCTGCTGTGGCAGCAGTGGTGAAGAGCTCGGGCAGGGCAGTGATGCCCTCGTACAGCCTGGTGGCCGTGGGGGTGATCTCAATGGGCTCCAGGGTGGCGATGCTGCCGCGGGCCTCCTCCTCCGTGGCATTGCGTGACAGAGGCAGCTCCACCTCAGTCTGGGTGACAGTCTGGACAGTGAATGCACTGCCCAGCTCGCTCCCCAGCTCATCGATGAACTGCCCTGGCACCAGGCCCTCAATGTCGTCCCCTGCATCAGGACACAAAGCAGCAATGAGAGAGGATAATGTCAGTCTGATGAGGTGAACTGCGCTGGTGCTGCCTCCAAGAAGCAGCTGGATGTCTGCTGGCTCTGAGAGGATTAGGGAAATCGTGACAGTTTGGTAAAAGAAATGGTTTTCCTTCCTCCACCGTGGCTCTCTCCAAAGCCTCAGCACGGAGGGCACGGTCACGAGGCACTGAGCCACCTCATGCTCCAGATCCGGTTAATCAGCGGGGACATTCCCCGCGCTCCTGCTAGTTCTCCTTCCCGGGAGCACCTTGCCCGTATCCAAGTCTGTACTGACCTCTAGTGTCTGCTGCAAGGAAGTTAAGGTGGACGGAGGGAAGTGGGGGAGCTTGGATTACCTCCCCGGCAAATCTGTGTGGGCCGTGGGAGAAGCACAACTGGATCCTCACACTCAGTGCGTGAAGCCTCACCAGGATCACCATCTCCTTCTGCTCTGCCCAGGCGATGACTTGAGAGCTCATCCCGTTTAAGCATCCTAACCAAGGCCAAGGCCACTTGCTGTACAAAATACTTTCAAACGCCCACCTTTCCCCACCCAAATCACTTTCCTGCTCAAGTCACATGTCTTGGGTCTTGGGGAATGTGCTTGACATAGCACTGAGCAGCTCAGCTGACAAGGACAGTGGTTTACAGAGAGGCATGAAACAGAACTGTGAGGGCAGGTAAGGGAGGGATGGATTACATCTTGGATGTACAGCAAGGTAGGTCTTGGCTGGGGAGGGAAAAGGTATGAGAAAATGCCTGGGTTTTCCTCTAATACTGCTTTCCCTGTTCTATTTCCATTTTACTGCTAGTTCATTCTAGCCAGTAGCTTTCAGATCTCAAGGGATTCAGAGATTTCTATGAAGACGCTCAGACAAGGACTGACCGTATACAGCAGTTTCAGAGGCAAACCCTGAGATAACCAGAAGCTGTGGCTTGGTGGACCAGTCTTAAGCTTGGCCTCATAAGTGGGTACCTCCCACAGGTCTGGGAGATTTATCTGGGGACAACAGATCTGATCAGCAGGGTTTCAACACATATTTTAAAATATTGTTATTTTTTAACCATGGCAATCCTGTTTGAATGTTGGCCTCTGGCTGCCTTGAATAGACCGTTATCATTGTGTTTTCCCCTCTTCTTGCTGCAGGGAGAAGCGTGCAGTTAGAAGAAAGGGGGAGTAGCTGGGATGCTCTCCACTTCCTAGGTGCAATTTTGATCCACAATTCCCAGAGTCTGCGTCAATCTCAGATTTATCCCAGCATGGAAACTCAGTCACGCATCTGTACCACATCACATCTCATCACTACACACATCTTCAGGGTCAGACCTGTTCTCTTTCTCCTTCACTTCCTTCTCCAGCATTCAAAGTCTTGTCTATTAAGCACCTGAGCTCTGCTTCGTGTCCTACTGCTTTTAAAGCTCTCCAGGAGAGCTATAAAAGCAGGAGGCTGTGGGAGGACTGGAGAGAAGCAGACTGTGTTACACCCACCTCCGCAGAGTCCCCCACAGGTCAAGCAGCCTTTCTGGATCAGCTTTCTACCTCAGCACAAGCGGAGGACTTAGTCCTTTGCCAAACCTGCTTTCTCCCCCTCTCTCTCTTTTTTTTTTTTTTTTTTTTTTTAAAAACCCAACAACAAATAAGCAAGAGGTTGTGTGCGGGCAGGGAGCTGCTGCTCGCTGGTGTGCAGAGGCACAGCTCAGCGCCGCAGTGCGGGCACTCACCGCTGTAGCAGATGGCGTCGTAGCGGGAGTCGGGGTGCGGGTACCCGGTCTGGTTGATGTACAGGTACACCGTCCTCACGCCCACCAGGTTGCCCCCGCAGTTGGGCCGGGCTCTGGAGATGGGGTAGCGGACGCTGCGGTCGGCCAGCCAGCCCGCGCTGCACATGTCCATGCCGTCCTTCCAGGCCAGGTACAGCTCTCCCGTGGTGGCCAGGCGTGCTCCCAAGCTGCGGCATTTGTCAAAAGCTTCCTGGAAGGTGAACTTCTCCGGGGCAGTGGCGTAGAAGACTTTGCCTGCAATCACACCATCCGTTAGCACGGGAGTTACCTGTAGATTTTAATCCCGATTCCCTTTCTGTCCCCTTCCCACTCCTAAGAGTTTGGATAAGATGAAGACTCTTGTGTGTTAGAGGTGAAATGCGAATCCATGTTGATGACTTTGTAAAGACCAGAAGAAAGTGAGTCTTACAGACCAAATGCAGACTGGTGGAGCAAAACACACCACACCAGGTGGACCCACAGGGCAAGAGGGAGATAAAGGACAATTGCAGTTCTGTCGTGCTGCATATAACAAAATATGACAAAGCATGAGTGATTGACACATCTAAATGTCACACACTCAAATGGCTGACCAGGCAGGATGGTGTGGACTGTGGAGGTTAGATGGACTCCACCCTCTGGACTGCATTAGTCATTTGACATTAAAATTGTCCAAGGTCTAATAAAAAGACTGTAGAGAACATCTGGGCTGGCCAGGGTGTGTGCTTTTCCAGCTTTAACCTGCCTTTTCTCTATTTGCTGTTGTCCAGCCTAAGCACGATCAGGGCTTTGTCTCCTTCTGTATCCAGTAACAATAAAAACCCCAAATCACCTTGCATTTGCTCTGCATAGCAGTAAACATCATAGGTTTCATCTGGCTCACGGACACCGTAGGTCCTCACTCCTGGAAATTCATCCTTGTCGCCATAGCAGCGCTCCCGGGGCCAGTGGATGGGGTACCTGAGGGAGAGATTGTGGATAAGGAGTGGGGGGCAGGACCCTGGTGGCCACAGGAGGCTGGGAGGGAGCTGCAGAGAACTGCCCAGTGTGGTGATTTATGGCTTTTCCCGGGTTATGGGGAAGGGGAAGGATGATCTGCTGTCACTCTGACGGTCCTTGGAGCACTGACCAAAGACATCAGGACAAGGTGCCTCCCCAGCAAGGGATGCACAGCTCAGTCTGGTTGAGCCAAATTTGTGCATCTTGGCATATCACTGGTTTTGTTCAGGGAAGATGAAGCCATTGTCCGCTCAGTTGTCACCACCAGATGAGGAAGACAGTGGTCACTCTGCTTTCCTACTAGAGATTCCCCTCTGCCAGACAATGGCTTGCAACCCACCACCTCCCTCTGCTCACCAGCAGTTACAACAGCTGCTATTTAGCAACCACTTTCAGTTGGTGGCTTCATTACAGGAGTCCTTCCCTAACGAGGCTGCTGTGGCTTTCCCTTCTCCTGCATGGCTTCTCACCTGACAGTCTGATCAGCCAGCCAGCCAGCATCACACTGCTCGTACCCATCCTCATAGGCAGCCTGCAGCTGCTCGGGGGTAGCAATGACAGCACTGTTCTGGATACAGGCCTGCTTTGCCTTCTCAAAGTTCAGGGTGTACCTTGTGGAGATTGCTCTGTAGTGGAACACGATGCCTGGAAAAGACAATGGCCATCACTCACAATCACCAGCCCCTTACCTTCCAGAGAACACACAAGAAAAAGGCGAAATTAAACCTCGTCCTGTACAGTTCTGCAGTAGAAGATGTCTCCCTGTCTTATACAGAAAGCAAAAACCACAAAAAAAGAGAAGGATTGTACAAAACTTTTGTTATTTTATCCACCTATTGCTGGGACAGGCTTTGCAATACGGCAATGGAAGTTTTTCCAGAACAGCCCAATTCTCCAGATGAGGGCATCCCATCTCCTCAAATGTTTGGAAAAAATTAAAGATCTGATAAGGGCCCTGTTCCAGCTTTACCCACTTGAGTAATAGCCCAGTGTATCCAGTACCACCTCCTGCCAAGGATCTTGTCTTGGTGTCTCTGTAACTCACCTTCTGCCAGAAGAGTAATTTTCTTGCCATATTCTGCCATGAGTCATTTTACTGGTTTGTTTAGTCTGGTCCTAGCCTGCTAAAATAAATCCTGGCCCATGGCTTCTCAGAAAGGGCTTATTCCTATGAGGAGAGCAGTGCATTCTCTGCCTGTGTACCTCTCCCTCCCTTCCGCCCAGGCCAAGCAGCAAGCCACTGAGAGAAAAGAGCAAGGGCAGGACCCCACCTTTCACCAGGACCTCTATTGTGTCTTCTCTGTCCTCAATGCCGTACATCACTTCGCAGCGATAAATCCCAGTGTGGTTGGACCTCAGGGCCTTGATCTCCAGCGTGGCATCAGTGGGGATGGCAGGGTAGTTGGGCAGGGAGATGGCTTCCCTGTACTCGCTGTTGAGCCGGATCTTCCCGCCGGTGGCCACCAGCAGGACAACTTCAGTGCCATTGGAGAGCTTGCTCCATTTGATCCGCGGGGTCAGCATGACACTGGTGTCCTGCTCCTCTGGGATGTTGAAGTAGCACGGGATGTTCAGGGAGCTTCCCAGGATGACACGCAGGGGAGACTGCTCAGGTATCTTGACTTCCAGGCCATCACTACTGTCTGCCAGTTCCCAAACAGAGCAATGGTTACATCAGTAACATGTGTAGTACAAAATATCCCGTGTTTCTGTATGATCCAGTGCCTATATCTGCTGTGCAAACCTGTACCCACGAATTCTGACATGACCTTTTTGTCTAGTCTAGGAAGGGAAGTCATGGCAATGACCACTGCACCATGGCTGCATTTGAGATTTGGACCAGGGCTGGACATGGGAATGAAGGGAACAAAGGGCTCTGCTGCAGCATAGCTGCTGCCCATACTACGAGATCACACCTGATAATGTTCCAAAAGGGAAATGCTGAAATTCTCTGAGTTTCCCCACAAATCTACCTTTGCCTGCTGCTATCTCCCTGGCTTCCCAAACACCAGAGCAGTGAGAGGCTGTGGCACAGCAGCCATCAGAACAGAGGAGCCTCGTGTCTGCACAGCACAGATCTTGGGTACGTTTATTTCTGGGGGCTGCCCATCCTTGGGGTTGGGACCAGAGTGCAGCACATGGCTCAGTCCTGCTTTCCCCTGCCCTGGACACGTACCTGAGAGCTCCACAGAGTCGGCTGCAGTGATGACTTGCAAACACACAAACACTAATAGTAAAGTGGTCATAGTTTACCTGCAAGAAACAAAACAGGGAGAAAGGATTTTTGTGTGTGTTCACAGGGAACTGAATGCTGTGGATGCTGTTGCGGGGCAGTGCCATGCTTTCAGCTGCTCCTAAAGCCTCCTATATTCCTCACACCAGCAGGGAAAGCCTGTCCTTGGGGAAGGATTCTGCCTCAAAGTGCTGCTTGCTTCGGGAAATCAGTCCATGGGACAAATAAGATGCTCTGCTATGTACAACAGTATGAAGTGTTATTATACATCACTTATTATATTGCTTTCCCACTCTCTCTCTTGTGATCCAGTCTTACCTATGGAGCAGAAAGACAATTTTACCACAGGTCTTCACACACCTATGATGTATTTACTCAAGAGGGGCCATCACATCCACTAAGCCTTTGTCTGAGGACAGGAGCTGTCCCTCACTGGGCATCCCAAACCAAGCCAGCACTGGCTCTCAGGCCAGATGGCTGGAAGCATTTTGTATTCCTTAAAAAGCCCTGAAGGGAAATCTGCCCTCTGCATGATGGAAAAGTCAAACATTACATCTCTTTGGTCCAACACTCCTGCACTGAGAGCCAGCATATCCTCAAGTGCAAATGGATCCAGAACTGATACAAAAAAATCGACAGGATACAAGTCTAGGCATCTTAAATCTAGCCTAAAAATACCTTCATGGGATCCCTCAATTAGTCAGAGCAACGTGCTTCTTCTGAAGGCTTCAAGAAAAAGAAAGGAGCATCTTGATGACATTGAGTGACAGAAGCAATATAGGGAGGCCAGCTAATTTCATTTTAACTGGATTACCATCCAGTATAATATCATGTTGTGTTAAATTGCCACAAAGACTCAAGGTGGTTTCAATATTTCAAATAAAACCCAGGTCCTCTGGCAACCCAGCACAGTTTGGCATCACATTTCAGCCCTGACTCAGAAGGAAGGACCACACCTACTGAATCACTGGTGTTTCCTTTGAGGTCCAAATATTGGCTGTTTCACTCCTGTGATCTAGAAAGGTTCCAGCTGACTTCAGCTGACAGGTAACATTCCAGACATATGCCTACTGGACTTGTAGAAAACTCCATTACAAATCCTCACTGGCAGGAGAAAAGGTCAAAAATAACCCCCATCCTGTACAGTTCAGCATTAACCTTTCACTCATGAAAAAACTGACCTCCATGCACTCATTCATTCGAACCTGACACACCACAAAACCTTATCGTTGGTGTATAGAGACAGCTCTACTGGCAGAAAACAGGAGAGAGCAGGGATGGAACACATTGGCAGAGGAGTGTGGAGACTTCAGTAGGGCTGAACAAGTTCAAATGGAGATGTCCCATTTTTTGCTGTGCATGGGAATAAAATTTCAGGTAAGTGCTGACCTTGGGGAGAACTCTGGGAGCTGTACATGTGCCTGGGTGTCTCTCTGGTGATGTCTGACAAACAATGCATTACAAACCTCTTCTGCAGATGACAGCTGACTTCACCATTTCCCTCCAGGGATGGGCAGTACAGAGCTGACTGTCCTGCTGCAGAGGAGGTCAGAGAGTCTGGCAGCCAGCACTGGGTCAGTGGGAGGGGGCCATGCCCACACCATGGGCTGTGGGGGGCAATGAAGTACCCTCTGCTCCTCAAGGGTAATTGAAGCAAGGGGAATTGGAAACACCATCTGCTACAGACAAACAGCCTGGAATCAGCTTGGCCAAGCAGCCTTACCCAGGAGTCCCTAAAGAGAGTGCTGGCCCACTGATGCTCATTCTTAATCTGTGCTAGAGCTCTGGGGCAGGGCCCAAGTGCTGAAGCACTGAGCCCACAGTCAGCCAAGATACACAATGATGAGCCTCATAAATACGTGCTAGTTTGATTGACATAAATTGCAGGCAAAATAATGGAAAATCTGATACAGAGTTCAGTTCATTAAGCACTGAAGAATAGATGCAATACTAATCTTAGTTAAGGCACTTGTGTATAAAACAGGTGCTTCCAGCCTTTTATTATTTGGCATGATTCTAAGCTTGTTTGATAAAGCTGCCTGCATGGCTGCAACACAATGTAATTAGATTTTGATAAGGTTTGAATTTTTCAGGGTTCTATGATCTGAAGATGTGTAAAGTCAGTAGTGCATCCATTAAAATGGCTTAGCAGAAGCCAGGCTGGTGGGTCTCTAATGGGATCCATCTGAGGGACCTTGAGGGAAATATTTCTGATGGGCATTTTCCAGGGCTGGTATTAGATCCAACAGGTTTCCAAATAGATTGTATTTTAACAGAATCAAATATAAAATTCTACAGGAGATGCATGCCTGACAATGGGATGTTGAGTCCTAGAAAGAAGTCACTCAGGAGAGCTCCTGCTATTATCCAACAGTAAACCAAACATTAGTTCCTCTCTGTGCATTAGAGGTGAACACTGGGAATACTTGCACATCTCTGGGCTGTCATAAAGATATCAGAAAAAGGTGGTGAAGAAATATTCACTAGCAAGGATCTGACAACTAGACAGAATGCTTTAGGGGGAAGACTAGAAAGTTTGAACGTAATTATTGCAACAAATAAAGAAAACTGAGAAGTTGACAGCTGTGCACAAATACTGTTTCAAGCAGAGGCTGCTGGTGCTAAAGGACTCTTTATTCTAGCAGAAAGTAGTGACCAGAACTAATAGCTGGGAGACATATGCTGAATAAACTCGTGGGAAACAAAGCCCACATTCTGCACAGTGGGTGATGGATCACTGAAACTGGTACCAGAGGAAGAGGTGGAGTTTCTGTCAGGGTGGATCCTGCAGGGCAGAAGGGATTTGGTAGAGGACACTCTCCTAACCACCTGTAGGATATCTGTTTGACTGTTAAATAAAAACTCTTACTTCTCCAGGCTGGTTAGATGAGGTACCTTTCACAGACTTGCATTTTGCCATTTTGCCAGAATCCAAGTAAGCTGAATAGCCCTGAGTGTCATGAGATAAAGTCAGCCACGAGAGGCAGGCAACTTTAGAGCTGGGTTACCTACTAAAGAATAGAAACATCCTAGAGCAAGGAGACAGAGATGTTTAAATATAACAGGAGTTGTCTGGCTGAAAAGGCTTGTAGGGTCTGTGGCTGCAGCAAACTGGTGTTGTTCTGAGTTGATATTTCTGTGTACATTGGCAGTGGATGGGAGGAGAGCAGGTTCATCTGTCCATCAGGTAGACATCACAGAACAGAATGCCCTAAACAGAGCAAATTTCCTTTGTCCTAAAAGCTAAGACATGCTCATGCACTCTTAGTCTAATTCAAGCTTTATCCTAATCTTCCATAAGGAAAAACACCCTCATATGACAACAGCTGGGACCAGCAGCATCTTTGCAGTTTGGTTTAGCTATGGAGGAAAAAACCCAACCTCCTCTTATCCCACAGAAGCTCAGAGTAAATGGATTTTTCTTGTGAGCAGTGGTTAACAAATCAGAATAACAATGTTTTGGGTGTATTCTGCGAAAGTGTTGAGTCCCTGCCAGTCAGAAACCCAACCTACTCCTCAGGGTGCTGTTTGCAATGCTGATCTTCATTTTTCATTTCCCTGAAGCATGCCAAGGAGATCCAACCCTGAGTCTGCACGCAGCTCTGGTTGGGATTCACTGTGCTGGGAATGCCTTTGATTAATGTCCTGTTGTTACAGCAGTGGTTCCATGCTGCAATCCTTCTACTCCCTGTTGCCTCTAGTGGGATGTCCAGGCACATGCTGTTGGGTAAACAGCTGCTTGAAGAAGCAGTGAAAGCAAGTGAGTAAAGAGGGAGGTCTGTGTGAGCAGACATGGATAGCACAGATGGTGGAGACCTGGTCTGTCTCAACAAGGGAACTGGGGAGGTTGTTCCTGTCATTCTGAAGCAACATCCGAAAAGACTGACTGTGGGGGCAGAGGAGGGAGATGAGCCCCAGTGTGGGTGCTGTGTCTTGCAGAGGTGTGGGTTCAGACTGAGCAGGCTGTGCACAAGGAGCAGGAAGCACAGTTCAGTGTGTGGGAGTATCAGTGTGTGCTGGCTGAGATGGGGTCTGGCACAGAGGAAAAAAGCTCAAGGGTAGGTGGCTGAGCCACACAACTGAGTAAAGGCACGGTACAGTCTGGAGCAGGCTAAGCAGTGTCAGGAACATCCCCTGCTCAGGATCCTACTGGTTGGCCCCAGCTGCAGCTGAATGGCTGGAGAGAGAAGTGAACCTTGGAAACACTGGGAATACAGTCAATGCCCCTACTATATGTGTCATAAATCACACAGGCCTCTGGACATAACCTCCTTTGACTACTTCTTTGAAAAGACTAGAAAAATGTGAGCTCCTGAACCCACAGGATCTGCTGGCAAACTCCCATTCAGTTGCAGGGTCCTTCTCTTCTGGCAGAAGAAGTCACCCTGAAGAGAAGTTGTTCTGCACACACTTTGGTGGAGCTGAAAAGAGAGGTTTGCCCAGGCTCTAGTGGGGAGCACTGTGAGGGGTAATTCTTGCAGCGCAGAGCCCTCCAGACAGGCAGCAATGATCACACTATGCTTTCTGCCAGGTCCATGCTACAAAAACACCTCCCATCCCTGCTGATTGCTCTCCTGCAAATTGCTCTCCTGCAGAACTCCATTTGCACTTTCTGGGAGAGCAGCTGGAGCAGGCAGATTTTGTGCTGAGAAGAGAGGAGGAGGCAGAATGAGTTACACAAGGTCAGGGCTGTGCCTCTGCATCAGGATGACTGTCCCTGTGTGGGGTGCTGAGCAGCCTGGAGGAACAAGAATCCAACCAAACTGCCACAAAAATTCCAGCCATCCAACAATCTCTAACAGTGCCCAAGACAGAAATAAGGCCCTCCCCACTTCAGCCTGGGCCAGGAAGGAATCAGGAAAAAAAACTCTTGCCTTTCTGAAAAGGACAGGGTTGGGAATTGCTGGTAGGCTCAGGAGTTCCCCACCCTGAAGAACAGCTGTCCCTTTCACTGCAGTTTACTGCCACTCTATTTTACTCCTAAGACTGTGCTTCTGTATCAGGTTGTGTGCAGTGTCCTAAGTTGGCTGTGTATAAATATGTTTATTTGAGAATCTGTGTGTGAAGGGTGTATCTATGTGCAAACAGGTTTAATCCCTTGCTCTTCCAACCACATCCCTGGCTTTTCAAAGGGCTGAAGAATGTGGAGGGAGCAAGAAAAGGAGAAGTCACTGCAGTGGAAGTTCAACAAAGTACCTACACAGTCAAACTGTACAGTGGAAAATAGCCAGATGGCCCGTTTGCAGCACAGCCAAAGATGTTTGCTTGCTGGAAAGCATTTTCTGTTCTAGTCTATTTTAATTGAGTCCCATCTGCAGTTTTTCCTGTGGCCTTTGCTTGCTCCAGACCATGTTAATCACCCTCGTTGCAATTGTTGTCCTCTTTCCTTTATTTATTTTTTTTTCAGTAGGGGCAGATGGGTCATTTTGAGCTTCCTTCTTTCTCAGTTTTGGAAAGCCTTTAGTGCACTTACATTTTGCTTCTGGCAGCTAATAAAATGTCACTCATTACCTGGAAGATATGCCTGGACGTAAAGGCATGTCCAAAGACAATATTTCCTCTAAAATTATGGTTATAAAGAGGCTCCTGAGCAAGAGTTAAGTTCAGCTCTGTTTATTTAGCCTTGGATTCTCTTTCTTCAACTGATTTTCCATCCCCACTTTATTCCCCGCCAGGAGATGGACCTTAGTTTCTCTAGGACATGTGGTCACCTCCATCCAGCCTTATCTCAGCATCATTATTTTCAGGCACCAGCACTTGAGCCCAGGGGTTTGGTGAGGTCTGAGGAGAGCCCATCACCCAGCAGGGGCATCAGGGGAGCACATCCTATGCCCTTGTAGGCTTCGGAGTCAAATGGTGGTTTTTCCTCTCCTCTCTAAAACTACAGACTGTGATCTCCACAAACAAACACTTTATTGTCCCTCTGTGTGTTCCCAGCCTCTGTGCTGGGCTCAGGGTTTTTCAGTTAAAAACCTCAGCCAGGTCCAGGAAATGGAAGGGAGAGGGTGGGGAGGGAGAAGTGAGTGAGGTGGGCAAAACCAGTTTTATTTCTTCTTCTTCTTCTTCTTCTCTTTTTAAATAAGGCAAACTTTGGAACAGAAATATGGCAATAAATGCACTCCTGTGATTTTTCATGTTTTTTCAGCTGGAAAGAAAATAGGAGAAGTATTCCATTCTGTCTGGCTCCCTAACCATTCTGTAAGGTCTTTATGTGCAGAGCAGCTTGGATGCTGCTCCCGCCTGCTTGGTTTCTGAAACCATCCCTGCAACAATAAAGTCTTTTTTTCCTTCCCCAATCAGAAAGACATATGGCAGCAACTGCTCAGATATTTTGTCGTTGAGGGATGTGGTCCTGACAGCCCTGCAGCACTGGCTGCAGGGGATGGCAAACTGGTGGCACTGAGGCACTTCTAGTGCATAAGGCACAAAACAGAGAGCATTTATTGAAGATTAGGGATAATGTGAGGTTTCACCTCCAGCCTCAGCTGGCTCCTATCCTCAAGCACCCCTTGCTATTGCAGGTATGGACCCTGGTGATGGCACCAGGGTGCCTTTAGCCATGAGATGAGCTCCAGAGCTCCCCTCTGCCCTCCGACACAGAGACCCAAATCTGGTGCTATGCTCTACCCTTTTCAGCGTTTTTATGACTTCTTTTCCAATAAAACAGTTGCAGTCTGTTGTAGTCTGACTGTTTATCTGATTTTATTGCTCACACACTACAAGGAAAGCCAAAATGCTCAAGCCTATAGGCTCATGCTTTGAATGAGCAAGATGCCAGAGGAAATCTTAGCAAAACCTAAACAGTCCTGTGCTAGGTTCAGTTAGTGATCCAAGCTCAGACAGATGGTCTGGAACAAAACTCCCACTGAACACAAGAAGTTTCCCAAGCATTTATCTCTGTTCTGGTATCTACTACAGAACAGCTCTCATCTTCCCCTGATTTACATTGGTTCTACATTGTATCTCCATTGATTTCAGCAGCAAGTTAAACACACTGGCTCCAGGACAGCAGCAGCCCATACCACGTGCCATTCCAAAACTATCTCTCTTGCAGGAAAACCAGAACTGTCTGCCACTAGCAACACCCAGCACAGTAATTTTTCTATCCTTCAAGGACAGAGAAGTTGCAAGATACCCACGATGGAAAGAAGGTGACAGCTGGAGCCTTTCAGGCAAGGTGTGGGATCAGCACCAAGCCTTGGGCTGACATGGCTCCAAGTGTCTGCTTGATATGGAAAGCCAGAGCTACACTCAAACAGGCACTGGAGCCTCTGAATTCAAGGGAACAATGAGCCTTTGAGACTGGCTGAAGCTCACACTCAAAATCCTCTCTAGTCCAAGAGGAGGAACAGAAAGTTCTAAAAGGCAGTTAATCTCCTTATAAAATAGATGTCTCAGCTGAGAACCTCTGAAGAGGGGTTCAGCCTTTTCTGTCAGCTAGCAAGGGAGCCTGGAGCACTGTTAGACATCTAATTTTTAGAGATTGGTGGGTGATTATGCACTTCATAAAGTCTCCTTATAGCCTGTGAAGTTTTTCCTGGAGCTTCTGTCAGCCGTAAGTGAAACTCTCCCAGACATGGGAAGCAAAACCAGCACAACACAAAAGCAGAGAAACCAGATCCTCCCTGGACATGAGGTGTGAAGATGGCAGCTTGGGCCATGATCCAAGGAAGTCAATAACAAGTCCTTCAGCTGACAGCTTTTTCCATCCAAACACACTGCCTCTCTATAAATCCCATGAAAACCACAAAAGCTGCTGTTTCTGTGCACCTAGGATCTGAGCTACCAAAGCCCAGCATGGAGGAGGAGGAAGAAAAGACTGAAGGACCTGGAAAACCCTTTGAGGGAGCTTGTGTAGGACAGGTAAAGCTCATCTGAGTGGCAGCATCCACCTGCCCCCACCACAGGATGTCCCATGGCTCTGCTGGAGAGTGTGGATGATGCACAGACTGCACTGGAGATTTTCCCTCGTGCAGAATTTGACTTCTCACTCATTTCAGGACAAGGCTGAAGCCTCATTCATACAAAGATGTACCCTTAATAATGAGAAATCATCCCTCTCTGGCTGCAGAACAAGATGTGAATGTGACTGCAGAACAGCAAATCTCTGCAGCACTTTTACACTGGCAGAAGATTCCAAAGAACCATGGAATGGTTTGGGTTGGAACAGACCTTAAAGAATTCATGGATAGCCCTTTTTCTCTGACCCAGCTCAGCCCTTCAGAAGAATGGCATTCCAGAAAGCAATAAAGTGTTTTAAATCATGTTTTATTAGATAATCTGTAGGCATGGAGACCTAAATCTTCACAGGCTCTGCTCGTTACTGCCCAGATCTGATAACTGTTAATACTCTGCTACCCAAAAATCACCTTGAATGCAGCACATGAGCTCCTAAGAAATGCCATGTGGAAGTTCACCCAACAGGGCACTGGGTGGCACTGGAAGAGATGTTGCAAATCTGGTTCCTGCCAAATTCACAATGATTGTTCCAGGTAGACAGAAAACATCACACTAGCTTGGGATGACAACAACCTCAGGAGATTCCAAGTGAGAGCCACAGGACCTTGTGCATGGCTGTAGGGTCTCTCTCCACACTGGGTCACACTAATGACAGGTATTTTCACCACATGACCCCATTGCATTAATGTCCCTTCATAGGAATGGGCACCTCTCCCAAGACACAAAACTGCAGCAACCTCATGCTGGAAGCACTTTTTACTGATGCTCCACATGCATCAAACTCCACCATGATCTTTGGTGAGGCTGTTCATGCTGGGAACCCACACAGCTGGTGATGTTAAACCTCCTCACAGCATCACATCTTGGACACAAAAGAGATAGGTGAGCAATCATATCCTATCTAGGCCTTGCCTTAGAGAGTGCAGCATGCTGCTGGTGCTCAACAGCAGTAAAAGCAACCTTTCATCCAACCTGGAGGAAGAGCTTCCAGCTTCATCACAGTCTCAGTATCTGCCTCTTTTTGCTCCCCATTTTCTCTTTCCAAAGTTGGCACCTGAAAGTTTTCTCTGCATTAATTCCAGACATTGTGTAAACACTGTGCTTAGATTTACTTAAATGAGGCTGTTTCAGCCCCAGCTTTCCTCCCAAGTAGATTTCCTGTCTCATAAATTCAAGACATGAACAGTTTAGTTTTGCTAGGAAGGTGGAATCTCAAATTGATCCTCCCTTTGGGATGACCTGGAAGACAAAAGGGCAAATGGCATGGGAGAGGGCCTGGGCTTTTCTGGGTACTGGCTGAAAGAGGGGAGCCATCCTGCCATGTGCAGCTCAGGAGGCAATGCCAGTGCTCCAACACACTGTTACTATTTGCCATAAATAATCAGCAAGTTTTGAAATCTACCAATTCCTTAGCATACTTTTTTTTCTTCATAACCCCAGAAGATGGAGAACAATCTTTTCTTACTAAGCAGATCCCTGGCATTTTCAGTGAAGAAGCAAGGGATTACTATTTTCTCCTGTATCCAGATCCTCAAAGTATTTGTGACTCCTTAGAAAGGCACACACATCAAATGTTCACACATACTCCTTGTGCAAGGCAAGCAGAGAAAGTCCTAGGAGTAAAAGAGCTTTTCCTCTCAGCCTCTACTCACTGGGACTTCAGATCATGTCCCTGGCAGCAATGTGAACCCCCAACCATAATGCAGGTGTGAGTTTTGCTGCTGCTGCTGCTGAAGGATCTCACACACTCTGGTGTCAGAAGAAGGGTTTTCACCAGAGCACTGGGGTGGGTTTTCACCAAAGCTGCCTGTTGTCTGGGAATGATATGATCACTGTCAGATCTGAAGGCACTGGGCTCACTTTGCCTTCCAGCTTATGGAGAGGGCACACAGAGTAAAGAGACCACTTCACATTCAGACTATAAATGAGGGTTTTGCTGCCTTGGCCGTGTTGGACAAGACTCTCCTACTTCTCCATTTCCCCTGCCAGCAAACCTCTGACAACTAAATTGAGCACAAAACAGCCATGCCAGCTTGTACTTCTCTAGGAGGTTGAATGGTACAGGAAGGATTAAGGAAGAGAAGCAGCTTTTCACTCCCATCTCTGGTTCTAGGAAAACTTAATCAATGGCTGGGCATTGCACCCCCTGAAACTGCCTCATGCATGACAGCAGGAGAATGGTTTGCTGTCTCCTCTCATTTCCTCCTTGACCAGCTCTCCCAGACCACTTTGTCCCCTCTTGACAGCTTTAGCAGTGGTGAAAGACTCTGTGGACCATGGACAAAGCGCTCCCTCTCAGCCGGCGGGCGCTGAGCAGGGGCAGTGCCCGAGGCTGCTGTTTGGCTCTGCAAACCAGGGGCTTTCCTGTAACTGTGTGGATGGCTTAAGGCCCTGTTGAAATCTCACCAGATAATCTCTTCTTTCATGTTTTCCCTTTATATTCATCCCCAGTCACTCCCCCAGCCTTTGCCATCTCATGGCACCTGGTGGTTATAGAATCATAGAACGATTTGGGTTTGATGGGATGTTAAAGGTCAGCCAGTGCCAACCCCTCTGCCATGGACAGGGACACCTTTCACTGGACCAGGTTGCTCAGGGCCCTGTCCAGCCTGGCCTTGAACACTTCCAGCAATGGGGCATCCACAGCTTCTCTGGGCAACCTGTACTGGTGTCTCACCACCCTCACAGGAAAGAATTTCTTACTATCAATCTAAACTGCCCTCTGTCAGTCTGAGTCCATTCCCCCTTGTTCTGTCACTACATGTTCTTGTCCCAAGTCCGTCTCCTGCTCTCTTGTAGCTCCTTTAGGTACTGAAAGGTTCTCTGAGGTCTTCCTGGAGCCTTCTCTTGCCCAGGCTGAACAATCCCAGCTCTCCCAGCCAGTCTCTAAAGAAGAAATGCTCCAGACCTCTGAGCATTCCCTAGCACTGCATCCCTGTGCAGTTCCTTCTTTTTTTATGTATGCTCCAACTGTTCCTGTACCAGGAGACCACTCTGGTGTGCAGCGCTCTCTTCACTCTTAACTAAGGCACACAGTGTGTGTTTAACTGAACTGGCTCAGTCAATAAGTTCTCTGTTTAATTTAGTTCTGCACCATTCCTTTTGGGGAACAGAGTGCAGTCAGCTGTCCTGCCCTGCACCAGTCATTCCAAGGGGATTTCACCGTGCAGGGAACACCGAGGGATGCTCAGCTCTCTGTGCTAGGGGCACTTCCATTGAGCACAGACACTCACCCACTGCTCCTGTTCACTTGTCAGGTCACTCTGTCCAAACAGTAATTCCTGCTTTTGGTTCAGACTGTCCTTTCCTTCTTGGGAAGAAACCAACGGGGACTCCAGGCAGAAAATAAATCTCTCTCTTGTGTTTTTCTGCTACAGTGATGCTTTAGAACCAAGCCAAATTGTACAGCAGAGAACAAAACACGACAAGAAAAGAGATAACAACAAAATGGTTCACAGCCAAACAAGCTTGTTTTGGGGCTGCCACGGAGAAGGGCCATCCATCAGAGACCTCAAAAGCTTTAAGTCCTATTTTATGAGACTGGCAGGGAGCTAGAAAGAAAGGAGCAAGGTGATGGAAAAGATGCCAAAGAAATTGTCCTTTCTCAGCCTCTGACCCCTCCCTGCAGTTGTTCTCTGGGTGATGTATTCATCCACTCAGGAGGAAAGGTAATGGGACTTCTCATCATAAGACAGAGAATAAGTGGCAGAAGACTTTTAGTTTCTTTTCCTTCCATCTTGGCTCAGGCCAAAACTTTCCCAAGAAAACCCTTCAAACAAACACTTCCTGAAAAAAGCAACACAGGTAAAAGGATAAAATTTTAATCATATGGGACCCATTGTTCAGTCCAAACCTCAATCATAGCCTTTTCCTTTCTTTTCCAAAGGAGGTCGCAGTGTCTTCTTGGGACTCTGCTCACACTGAAAGGTCTGTTCCCTTCAAACATGGTGAAACTACCCTACAGAACAGAGATCCTGCCCTGGAAATACAGCCAAACTCTGTGACCTCAATGGATATTATGTATATAGAGATCCTTTTCTCTACATATACATGATTTTATAAATGGGCTTAGGTATGGTATAACTTAGGAGAAAACTGTGTGGATGTGACATTGAAAGAGAGAGCAAAAGGAAGAGAATTACCCTTTCCAAAATGGGCTTCAGTCTAGGGTCAGTGAATGAATATCAATAATCTTTTCATTACAGCTCACATCTCAGGGCTCCACTGAATTACCCCAGCACAGGCAGACAGTCTCTGCCTTAGAGATCTTGGAATCCAGAAAGTGTGCTGCTGGCCAAGCCTAGAGAGCCCAAATGTGAATTTGGGGAGACCACGGGAATCCTGATTGAAAGCAAGGCTCTGACATGAAACATGAAATTATTCTGTAAGGTGTAGACTGTGAAGGGAAAGAAATATAACCTTAACACAAGCCACAGACATTTGGAGAGCTGCTGCTGCTGAGCCCAAATTTGCAGTTTGCTAAGCAAAGTCCATATGTCATACCTTCAAAAAGAGAAAGTGAGGTATGGAGGAAACCCAAACAGCAATTAGATAGGAAAAACAAGTTTTCTGAGAGGTAAATAAATTACTATGTACGAGATGTGGTTGAGGGAGAGCACCAAAATGTTGTCCAGTGTTTGGTGAAGTGCTCTGTGAGGGCCACAGAAAATGTTGTTTTTCCAGAGATAGGTGGAACACCTTAAAACCAACAGTGCCCACATTCTGAGGAGCAGAAAGGCACCAACACAGCTCCCCTTGTAGGCAGAATAACTGCCTAGCAAAGTGTTTAAAACCTGCAAATATGGTTCAGCATTGATGGAGGAGATGTGGGCTTTAAAATGGATCCTGGAACATGTTTGTGCTGGTATTTTAACTCAAATATACAACAATACCAGGGGAAACTGTGTAAGAGTAAAATTTGTTTTATATTATTGGCATAAAAGACCAATTCAAAGGCAAGTAATAATTATGATTTATTTTAACCTATCTTGTCATTCTTCCAGTAAGATGGGCAGGTAAATTATCTGGTGGCCAGATCCAGTTACCACTGGAATCAATAGTAAAAATGCCATTTACTTCTGAGGTTGGGAACATTAATCCCAAATTCTTCTATTAAAACCTAGTCTAGACAGGTAACTGCTTGCAAGTCCTGAAAAGACAGCAGGGAAAGCCCTCAAAAGGATGTCTAAATCCCCCCAAGTTGGCACAGAGCACTCTGCTTTCAGACAGAAGAAGAATTGATTCCTTAAGACAATATAGAAAGGAAAATCCTCTATGGGTTGTACACTCAGTGTGAGAACTGGATCAGATCATACATAACATTTGGGCACTGCCACAGAGCAGCCTGGAAAATCCACAGATGCAGCTGAGGAGCCATCACAGCATTAGTGGACACTGAAATAAACCACACAACAGGAGAGATGCTCAGGGAAACAGCCAGCAGCTACATGTTCAAACCAAAAATATTCCCTAACACTTAGGATGAGCATTCCTGCAAACATGGTTGGATGAATCAAGCTTTCAGTTAATGATTTTTAATGAATGCATAATGGGAAGGTGAGGGCCTGCAGTGATACTCATTTTAACCCTTAAAATTCGTTCCATACAGACTCCAGCCTTGTCCAGCCAATACCTGGAGTCTCTCAAGCCTCCTGTGGGCATTGGGAATGTACAAAATCCATGCTGGACATCCTCTCCCTTGTGAGCTCTGTGCTTGCTCTTTGCACGACTCAGTGAATCTCCTTCCCACCATAAGGATGTTGCAAAAGGGAATGAAAATTAAAAGCGAGTAGTTTGGAGAGCAAGAGACACCAGACCCACTGGTCATTAACAAATTTAACAGATTGTTTCTAAATGGAGCTTTTGAGGATCTTGAGCACAAGTTTTGACACTACAGCAAAGGATATAGTGGTGTCCTGTGAGATGCCATGAGATTTCTGGGTGTGTCAAAATTTTGTAGTAAAACTCTGATGGTCTGCCAAATTGTGCATGGTATTTCAGAATTTGGAGATGCAAATGGATGAGCAAGGCACATAATGGAATTTTCAGAACTGCTTCTCTCTGTCTTTGGGCACTCTGCTATGAATCCCTAAAGCAACTTCTGGAAAAGGACTAATTTTATAAGGGAGATAAATCCAATCAGCTATCTGAGCATCTAATGACCCTCGTACCCAACCAGTTTTGTAATATTATTGTTTAATTATACCCAACAGCTAAGAAGAAAGAGACATCTCTGATGGGTGAGGTACTGCATGCAGATTTACAGAAAACCAGTCAGCTGCACTTGAAGTGACAAAACAGAAAGCAATCCAGTTGGAGAACAGAAGAAACTGGAAATGAACTGTGCCAGGGTTGAAGAGAAGGCGCCAACCAATGTATTTATCTTCGCTTTTGCCAATACACATAATGGAGAAATGAGTAAAGCTTCAGTGTTAATCTGAGACTGCAGTGTGAGAAAGTTTCCATTTCAAGCATAAAAATCCTCAACCTTCTTGTTTTTTTTCTGCTAGACTATGATTCTGAAGTTGCCAAAATACCCTTTCTCCATCAATACCTGAACTGATGAGATGTCGTGGCATATGCAGGAGGAGTGGAGAACCTTAGCATCTAGGAAAGAAAGGGCTGAGCTTGACATTCATAAAGTATATGTGTTCATGCCAGTTTAATGTGCTTATTCAAGTGGGAGGCCAATGGCAATTGTATGCAAATGACCAAAACAAGAGCAGAAGTGAGGTATCCTGTGTGGATTTAAAAGCTGGAAAAGGGCAGTGTGATATTCAGCAGAGGCCAGCTCACTCGAGAACCTGTTTCTCAGGAAGGCTTTGTAGCCCACACTGAACTTGATTCTGTATTTCTCAGAGGGGTGAAGGTGCCTGGGTAAGATAATTCAGATATTTTGTATGTGCCAGTGAGAGCTGGAAGCACAGCATTGAAGGTGAACTGAAATGAAGATCTTGGTTGACTCTGAGTTCTTCATGTCTGTAATCCACAATCCTACCTGGATATGGCAAAAGAATGGCCAAAACTGCCCCAAACACATTCATATGCTGATGGGTACAAGGGAAGGTGTATGTGCCTGTCTCTGTGCTGATACAGGAATGATTTTGCAGACGAAATGGGTGCAGCACTGCAGAGGGGATCAAGGGCATGCTGGGGTTGGTCTGGAGCATTTCAAAATGCTGGACAGATTCAGAGCTGAGCAATGAAGACCCTTCTGTCCTCTGCTAAACACATCTCAACATTACTGGTGGTGCTGAATCCTTTCCTGTCTCCTGTAACAGGCAGGAAGCCACACACCAGGACTGGCAGGTGAGCTCTGCTGTAAGTACCAGCAAGAGGTTTTTATCAGGAGACAAACTGCAGCAAATCTGGGAATTATGAAGGCACAAGGGTTTTGCCCTGACTCTGGAAAAGAGGCTCCTGGTCTTGAGGGACACGAGGAGGGGTCACAATCCCATGGGCCAGCTGGCTAAGCAAAGGGGTGATCCCTTTTCCTGCTGACACTCAGTGATGGTTGCAGGGTAGCATTAGCTCTGTGGCCACTGACCACCCTGTTTTTTGAGAGAAGCCCAAGTGTCAGTGGTGAAGGGCTAAGCTGGGAGCCCAGTGTCCCTCTCTGCACAGTTCTGGTGTGGTAGGCAGTATTAGCAGAGTAAGAGCCCTGCAGCCTGATGGGATCACTTACATATCAATTACTAGGAGGCAGCAGGCTATTATTTATACAATAAGTGCTATACAAAGCAGCAGAGCAATATTTAGAGGGCAAATACTATGGACAGGAAAGCTACAATTTGTCCTGCAGCAGCAGGATGTTCTGTGCACTCCAAAGTGCCAGGCAGGATGAGGGTGATGCTTACATGCCAGCTACTGTATGAGGACAGGTTATTATTTAAACCCCAGATACAATGGTAGGGAAAGAGTATTATTTACTAACCAAGACAAATGCAGTAGCAGCAGTGGCAGTAACTGCATGGTGTAATTTACAACAGAGGAAAAGACATCATTTGCAGACCAGTTATTACAGAATGGGAGGGTGTTTGTTGTGGTACAGCACCGAAGTATCACTTTGAAGCCGAGTTCTGTAGAGGTACAGGGTATTATTTATACACCAAACACCAGAGGAACTGTTTTTTTGGGGTAAGTAACAGTGACAGTTAATCATTTATATGAAAGCCATTCTGTAATTTCCAATATGTAACCTACATGATTATTTCAATCTTGAAACTGTGGTACAGATGATGTAATGTTAATTATACTGAGATCTACAGCTGCTCTACCACAGGACTGCTAAGCTGGAATAATCTTCTGAAGTCAGTAGATTTATGCCAGCAAAACTACTGAATCTGCCCTGCCCTGTGCAAAGCCTGGGGATTTCCAGGGGTGTTTATCCCTGACCCTGTGCAGGATCCCAGCAGGAGCTGCAGGTTTTGCTGTGGATTACAGGTTATTCAATCACCAGCACAGCGACTGCTCTCTCAGCAGAGGTGCAAATGATGGATGGGAGCTCCAGCTGGGAGGGATCAGCAACATTTTCATCTGTTTATCAGCTGCTGGCCTTTGCATTTTTTTCCATACACCTTTCTCATCCAGTCTGTGATCTAACCTGAAGCAGGAGATGTTCCTTGGTTATTTCCTTTTAGTTTCTCCCACAGATTTTTGTGTCCTGTCAGATTATTCCTATTTAGTCAAATCTATATGTCTTGCAGCCATGACAAAGGATTCCTTTTGTCTTTCAATGATTGTCTATACTACTAAATAAATAAATAAAGTATCCAAGTCTTCTGCCCAGTGCTAACCAAGGGCACTGGAGAAGCCAGAGGCACATGGAAATTGCCAGACCAGATGAAACCAATGGTGTGTTCAGACCAGTATCCTGTCTTGGACAAGACCTATATTAGCAGCTTCAGAGCAAAGTTCTCATCATCGAAAAATAGGGAGGAAATTGCTGAGGAGGAAGTTCCTTTTTAACACGAGGCATTTAGTGGTTACCTTCTGCCTTGAAGCATGAGTATTTACATTCCATATTCTCCCACTAATGTACACTAGGTTTATTTGGCATGGCTTAATAGACAATTTTACTCCTCTCAGGCCTGACCCATGAGCACTACCCTGCCAGAAGAAATTTCCTGTCCTGATCACTTCATCCCCATGACACGAGGTGGTTGCTCTTGCAGATGCCCTCTTGACTCTTGTCACTTGGTGTGGCCTCTGTTGAAGGGAGCCCCTTTCCTCCAGGACCTGCCCTTCCCAGTGCTGGGCACAGAGGGAGGCTGGGTTCAACTCCCCCACACCAAGGTGTGCCAGGAGATCCCTGGCTCCCAGGTGGCTCCCTGATAACACAGTGGCAACTAGGACTATCCACACGTTCAAGGGTCATGTGGTGCCTCAGTAATGTCACAGCAAGCACATCTGCTGGGTCAAACTGCCCAGACCTGCCTCATGTCTCAGAGCCCACGTTCTCCACAGCAATCACTGCTCCTTTCCATCATAAGCCCCCATGCAATTAGGGCACAGTGACAACCTGGCAGGAGCTGAGCACTGAGGTAGGACTATTCATTCACCTGAGTTAATTTTGGGTCTTGACTAAAATTTTCCCTACTTCAACTGCCCCAGCTGTCCTCTGGTTTGCTCTACAAACTGCATTTTATGGAAAAACCATGAGTTGCTATGCCTAGGTTTACATAAAGAGCAACTACAAAGGTGAAAACACAGAGGATTATGCTTGTCAGAGGTCTTTCATTACCCTACTTCCATCTCTTGCTCCCTTCTCTCAGCAGAACTCTCTCTGTGGCTGTCCTCCTGCCCAAGCTCCCCAGCACAGCAAGCCCCAGGAACTGCCAGAACTATGGAAACCCACAGGCAAAGCCAGATTCCAGGCTACTTCCACGCACTGTGTATGGAATGGAATGGGGTCCTGGTGGCTTCTGGACCTCACTGTGTGACCAACATGCTCCAGGCTCAGCATCTCCCTTATCCTTGCTTGGTCACAGCAGCAGTGACACGACTCCAGCTGCCTCCATCCGTGTGCTGGAGCCTTTGGGAGCATTAGATCCCTACAGCCGATGGCACAGCAGTTGGGCTTGTAAAGCAGGGGAAGGAAGTGGGAGCAAGGCGGTCCATGGGGCTGCCACTTAACACCTCAGGGCATTTCAACAGCTAAAGCACATGGAGGGTCTTGGGGTGCCCAGGCAGAATGATTCTGCTGTTTCTCATCCTTCCCCCACCCTTCTGCTCTCTGCTCTGTGCAGAGTAATCATCGGGGAGGGGGAATGTCATGCAAGGGAGACGTGGAAATTTTTCCTTAAAAAAGGAAAGTCCAGTGAAAAGCACACGGAGTAAAAAAAAAAAAAAAATCTCGGTGTGAAGAGTTTCAAAAAAGGCTGTGCGGGTAGCGCGACAAAACCCCCTGCCTATTCATCAGGCCAACAAAAAGCTTCTTTAGATTTATACTGTGAGCCCATTGAGAGGGAGGGGAGGGAGGCAGCGCTCACACACCGCCCTTGTGCACACAGCAGAGCCCGCAGTCCTGCCCCGCACACACAGGCTGGGCTGTTCTGCGCGCTCACAAGGAAGCTCTGAGTTTTTAAAAGTAAACTGTAAGGTTTCCGTTGTTGCACTGGGCTCAAGTAATTTTTTTTTTTTTTAATATATAAGAGCTCCCTCTCTTTGCTGTCCCTCTCTCTCCTGCTCTCTTTAAACAGCCCCGGCTGCTCTGGGCTGCTCGGCAGCCGTCGTGCGCTGGCTCCCTATGTGGTCCAGAGCCGCTATGAACACGGCTTTTGTTGCTGCTGCTGGGAAGCTGCCTGAGAGCGGCACACACAGCCCGGCTTGTTCCACACGTGGAGCCTGCCGAGGGCTGGGGAAAGGGGGGGAAAGGAGGAGGAGGCGGAGGAGGTGAAGGAGAGCAGCTTGGGTTAGGTTGTCCTGTGGTAGAGCAGCCATCCCACCACTGGCAAGGGAAAGGGGGAAGCGAGGAGACGGAGGCGGGCGGTTGTGGAAAAGATGCCTCAGGCGGCTAAGAAAGGTCCCGTTGATTTTTCAAATGGGACCAGCTGGCCCTCCACCAGCCCACGTTGCCGCCGGGTGTCAGTCAGCATGGGAAGGCAGCGAAGTCACTGAGTCTGTGCCACTTACACTTGCAGAGGATCTGCCCCGGACAGGGAAGAGGAGAGTAAAGACCAATAAGGAGTGAATTTTGGATTTCTGGGATTCCTAATCATTATGTGTATTCCTGGGTGAGACCAGACCACTGAACAACAATCTGATCTTTTTTTTTTCATGTACATTTGTTTCTGTCGTTTAAATCCTGTTTTCCTCTAAACCCCTTAACGTTCCTCTTATTGGGAATTATAACTCTTATAACGTTCACTTATTGGGAGTATTTTACAGCAATGAGCTGCTGTTTGCTCTGATGGAATCTAAATCTGCTGAATTTTGTTCTGTCTTTTCCTCAGTAAGTTTTTCCCTCCACCTCTTTCACATCCTTGATTTCCTATCCTGTCTGCTCTCTTTGCCCATCCATCCTCCAGCCCTCGTGCTGCTGTCAAACCTGGCTACTGTACACAGAGGTGATTATATGAAACATTAAACAGCAGTTCAAGTGGAACAGATGGAGCTTCCCCCCAAAGACTGCTCAGGCTGCAGAAAGAGCTCAGCCTCTGTCCCGTCCAGCGATGGTGGGAGGTGATGCCTCCCCTTCTCCACTCTGACAACAACTTGAAACATCTCAGAAAGGGGCAATGTCCCCTTTGACCTGTCAGGCAGATACAGTCTCTTCAAGCCAGCAGGAAAATATAACATCAAACTACCAAAGCAAAGAAAGAAATAGTTCAGCTTCCAATAGTGCCTTTGCAGGATTTGAAACCCCACGAAATTCAGTCCCCAGACCACTGGCCCCTCTGCCCAGCCAACATCCTTTACCGGGAGCGTATAGATGAAAACCAAAGTAGTGAGGAATGCTAAGAAATTCCTCTCTCCCAGCTATTTCACTGTGGGATGTTTCCCCCTTTCCACATCTGGCAAAGCTATTTTAGAAACCAAGGAAAGCTTTTCAAACTGACGTTTTTTGGCTAAATGACTCAAAAGGGAAAGGTTTAAATGTACTCTTTCTTCTGTGTGCAGAGCATAACTGAGCATGAGATTTAAATGAAAAGTCTTAGGGAGCAGTAAGTGAATGGAAAGAAGTGATTTCTGACAGAGATTCTGACAAATAAAACTTTTTTTTTGCTTGCTCTACTTCTGGAGAAGAGCTCAGCTCCCTGAAAACTGTTGCTAAAAATATGCTCCATCCGTGAACGGATTCGGAAAACGGGCAGGTACTGAGGAACGCCCGGAGCAGCTCACTGGAAGCAGCCCAGGGGACTCTGCCAGCCGCCGGTCCCTGACATCCTCACACAGGGGGAGAGCTGTCAAACCCTCGGCCATCCCGGCTCTTTTCACTCTCTTTCTGAATTTGTCATCCCCTCCAGAGCGTAGCACCCCTTTGCCTGCCCCGTGGCAGAGCAGTGACACCGAGCAAAGCCACGGCTGCAGGAAACCCTGGGAATGGTTGGGACATTCACCACAAATCAGCAGGACAGCAGCCTCCATCCCCAGAGCCTGGGAGCAGGACCAGACAGATCACCCGAGCTCCAGGGACAGCTGAAATCCATCACAAACAAGCACCGATGGGTCCGAGGGTCTGTTGGGGAAGGAGAATGGGGATAACCCTGTCTCTGCTCTCCCACCTCATGGTTCTCTGATAGTGGGACCTCTGAACCCGTCCTTGCTTTCCCTCCCTTCCCCAAGCCAACCAACAAACTTGGCACACAGCTGGTGCCCCTGGCTGTAGAGCTGCTCCCCATAAGGTGTGGGATGCTGGTGAGGACCCTTTGTGCCGAGGTGAACCCCAGGCACAGGCTCCCTTTCACAGCAGCGCTGCTTGCAGGAGGGAAAAGCTCTAGCTCAATCAATTTTACAACTTTTCTCACATTTATTTGCTGGTTACTCAGCAGGGAAGCAACCAATCCACTGACTGAGAGCCTGCTTCTGTAGAGCACTCAGGAAAGTTAAGGAAAAGACACCAAAGAGAGAGAAGGGAGGAAAGTGCGATACGTTACCTTTAACAGTTCAGTGCAGTGCTTCCAGAATCTAAGTCCCATACACCTGGCAGAGAAATGAGGTCTTTTTCGGTGTTCAAGAAGTAAAGAGCTTGCCACTTCTTGCTGTTACTGTATGTCTTCTTCACAATCTCCAGATGAGTTTTCCTGCGTTTTTGGTTTGTTTTTTTTTTTTCCTTCCCCGGCTCCCCAGAAGAAATCAAAATTCCCTATGTGGTATTTCAGGTCCTTTCAGGCAGTGGCAGCAGCAGCAAGCTTGAAGAGTAAGTACTGTGTGTGAATGGCAAAAAAGAGAGAGAGGGTTTCAGACCACATTAGCTGCCACTGGCTGCAAAAGAGACCATCAAACTCCTGTCAGCCTCCTTAGATACCTCTTGAAGAGCTGGCACTCTAAGTGTATTGGATCCTCCTCTGGATTTTAGAGTAAAGGTAGGCAGGCATCCAGGGGGCAGGGGGAAATAGGAGGGCTTATGGACCGAAAAGGAAGCCCAGCCTCTTGGAAAGAAGGAAAAAAAAACAACCCCAAACCAAACACCCAACCCAGAAAAGAAAAGAAAAGGGAAAAAAAAAAGCATTACCAAAAAAAATACTGTAAATGGAGAAAGCTGTATGGGGAGTGGGGGATTAAATTTAGCCCTCTGGTTTGGAAGTAAACTGGCTGGGGCACCACAAGTGTTTGAGAGAGAAGAAATAGTTTGTGTAATAAAAAGAGAACGTGGTTTTTGCAAACTAAAATAAGATGAAGCTAATTAAGGAACCTAAGCAAAGTATGTGTGTCTGCAGTGCAGTCAATATCACTGCAGTCTGAGCAGAAAGGAGCAGATCCACTGGGAAGCCCAAAGACAGCAGCAAACAGGACAGGTCAGGGAGCTCCTGCATGGCCCCACTTGCTGCTGAGGGAGGGAGGCAGGTGATGGAGGGAAGGAAAGGATGCTCAGCATGAGGAAAAGGGAAGCACCTGGAGCATCAGTAACGGATAAGTGTTCTAAAGGCAAAGAAAGGAGGTGTTTGGGAATGTTAAAGGTGTTAAAGGTTATTTGGGGTGAACTGGGGAGAAATGGAGAGCCTGTACATACACCTAGTAATGGTGGAGCCTGAAGAGACTACCCCAAAACTGAGGAGGATTCCATAAGAAAATCCTTGGCAGTAGTGAAGTGGTGAGAATGTGCTGAGAGGACTGCAATGTGTTTTCTTTTTTTTTTCCTGTGGTACCTTAGAGAGGGATAAAAAGCTGTGACTGGGGAGGAGGGAATGGTTCTGTGACTGCAGACCTACACCTTGGTTTGTGAAGGAGCCAGATGACACCTGGGAGCAGGTGAAAAACTGCTGAGGTGTTCACAGTTGAGAAAAACACTTTTGTTTGAAATATCTGTTTTTTCTAACATGGAAGAGAGCACCACCAGCCTAAAGTAAAGGTAAAGTCTGAAACTGAGCACAGGGAGGTCCCCCTGTGCCCTCCTTGCACCCAAACCACACGGCTGCCCTCAGTATTTCTCCTTCCATTTCTCTTTTAATATGATCTTTAATATCCGCACTTCCTGCTCTTTTCCCAAGAACCTGCTTTGCTGTCTGGTTTGTGATATAATAGTTTCTCCCCTCTCCATAAATTAGTTTGGTCCCATGCCTCACTTCAAAACTTGCCTCCTTGATTGCCTCACTTTTTAACCTGAGGCTCATAACCACCAGCCATGCATCCGTTATCCTGACAGGTAATGCTCCCAGACCACAGAGCATGGAGCCTCACTTCTTCCTGCAAGTACCTGATTCCATCTCAGAGATTCAGTACCAAATTTTGGTTGTGAATTTCCCTTCGGATTATTCCACCCCACACCTTTTCTTCCCCCAGTAGTGCAGCACTAGATATCAATTTCAAAACTTTCCAGGTGCCCATATGTTAAAAGTCAAAAGGGCAGTGAGAGAAAGCTTTGGGAAGGACATTGGAAAGGACAGTGTCTTTGCCACCTGAAACACTGCCTTTGATACAGCCCAGGACATGTTTGGCTTTCTGGGCTGCAAGTGCACATTGTTGGGTCATACTGAACTTCTTATCCATCAACACCAAGTCCTGCTCCTCAGTGAGAGTAAGCTCTCAATCTATTCTCTTCCCAGCCTGCATTAGTGTTTGCTTCCCCCACCTCACAAACCCTTCAGTCTATGCAACTCCTGTCTGTTCATATCAAATTTAATTCTTCATCTGCTGGGATAAACCAGGGCCCTTCCCACCAACTCAGAGGGCATTGGATCCATCCAAGGGCTGCCACCAGCTGCAGGTGCTGGGTGGGCTGGGACAGACAGGGCTGTGCTGGAGCATCACCTGCCTCCCCCCTCCCTAGCTGGGGTGTTTCCTCATGGGCAGCACAGTGTAGCCATGGCAATGAAAGGAGACAGGCAAAACACGCTGCAGATGGGGCATGACAGCTCATGCTCTAGGCAGGACTTGGTATTTCCAGCTGGGCATGAAAGACACATAGACAGGATCTATAAAATGTGACCTGGCTGATTCTGCTCAGACTCACGTACGTGAGACACTCCGAAACAGCTCATGCCTGACCACAGCCCTTTCTCCCCGTAACATAAAGATCTTTTGGGAAATGTACATGTTTAGTTGTTTTGCTGTGGAATAACTGAGCCCTCTGTACCCTCTGCTGCTGCCGTGGTTTGGCAAAGAAAACCTCATTTGAACCTTTGGTGAGCTTAAGCCAGGGAACAGAGAAAATTCCACTTCAGAGCTGACCAGCTAGGAAAATGTGATGCTCCACACATAGTGGTTTCTTAGCAGCTTCAGGAAAGGGATAGAAACTGCTCAGTACCTGCTGCCTGTCCCAGTTTTTTGTCTGCATCAGGAAGGACTGGAAAAACAGCTAAATATGTTCAGAGAAATTGTGATTCATAAACTGCTCTTGTGTGTGTTTGTTTGTTCTTTAAGCTGAGGAGTGGCCAGGTCAAAAAAAGTCACATAGATGACTTTTGTTTTTTGTTTAAAGAAGGAAAGCAACAGTTCATGGCTCTTTGAAATACAGGTAACACATTGCAAAAGTGTTTGCAGTTAGGTAAGATTTTTACATGTCATTATAAAGTTAAAAGGAGGCTTATGTCTATTCCCAGTCAAGTTTAGCCTTCAGGGAGCACGAATATTTGAACAGAGAACAAACCCTGTGGCCATGGAAAAGTGGATAATAGCTTTTCTGTGAAAACTATTGAATATCCAGAATTTACATGGTGGAAGCAGTCACTGAATGAAAATGGCCAGAGAAGGGAAAAACACCAGATAGAAGGTTGTGTCAATTAAGGTGATAGTTGCAGTTTTTCAAAAACAATGGAAGGTGGGCTTGGGTGGCTTTTCAGCCAAGAGAGAGAGGGTAACAAAAAATAGATAGAACAATAGTAGAATAAAGAATAAACCTTTCAAACTGCTTTTAAAAATTGTGCTAATCAAACCACTCATGTTTGTGCACTGCTGCTCCTTCCCTACAACTGCCAGAGCAGTCATCTCACAGCTCTCAGCTTGTCTTACAGAATGAAAAGGTGTGTCCCTAAAACACTTATCATTTCTGGAATTATTGTGTTCTATTAAAAGCTAATTTGGCATTTTTTAAAAAACCAGTGGGGACATGAGAAGGGGCTGTGGGATCCCAGCTGCACTGTGCACAGGTTGCTGAGTGGGGTGCACGATTTCAGTCTGTAAATAATTAATGCACAATTTTACTCTGTGCACAATTTCAGTCTATGAACACTCTTCAGGTTCTGAAGATTTAGGGTCAATCCAGGACCTTTGGGCTTGTGTCCAAACGGTATTGTTCATGCTTTTACAGTCAGTTGTCTGACATTGCAACAGACACTTCTTGATCAGCTGCCACAATTTCCTTCAGCGATCGATATTTGAGCTCTCCCTGCCCTGAGGTGCTCCTGAAGCTCTGACACCAGGCTGAGCTGAGGCACACAGAAGCAAAGTGCCTTGCTCAAGGCTATGGGTGAAGCCACTGTTAGAGCCAGAACATCTCCATTCCCAGCCCTCTTCCCTCTTTCAAAGCCAGCAAAGCCCTTATCCACTGCAGCAGTTCAGGAGTGTGCTTCCTGCTCTACTGAGCTGTTTTTCTGGGCAGTGATGCTCTGTAAGGGTGAAGATGCCACCTCAAAATGTCAGCTTTGACCCTCACATTTGGGTTCTGCATTTCTCCAAGCCAAGATCCCATGATGGGGAAAGCATGGTGTAATATAGGAATGTCCATGTCATAGCTTTTGTCACTGGGTCCATGAGAGGGGGCATTGTATGGTCTTACTTTGGAGTCCCACTGGAGGAATGAAAAGGGACAGTGCTGACACATCTCTAGCTAAAAATTGGGAGGGGCCTAAAATCTCCCAGGAGAAGCTTTGCCTACTGAAAATTTATCCTGAGAGCACAGAAGGGGGTTGAAAAGAAATGAGTCAACATCTGGGGGTAAAAAGGACACAGAGGAGGCTCCCCACCAAACATTGCACCTGTGCACCTTTATTCCAGTGTGAATATCAGCCTTGTTGGTGCAGGTGGAAAAGTCACCCCGTATTTAAAAAGCCAACCCCATATACACACAAACACACACACACACACACACACACACACATACACACACAAAACTTCTCCCAGCCCTGTTTGCATCCCGGATTGGAAACGGTGCCCTTCCTGAACCTCCTGTGCTGGACAAAGTACCTATTGAACCTGCAGTGGCCCGGAGGCTCCAGCCCCTGCTGAATGAGCTGCCTTCTGCTCTCAGCCCGTCCCAGCCCTGGCAGACGTAAACAGCGGGGCTCGCCCCCACCCCGATATTGTGCCTTGTTCATCCCCTGACAGAAATAGAATCCCGGGCTGGTGGGTGGGATGGTGCACACAGACAGAGGTTTGTTTGGTAGTGGATTTTTTTAAAAAAATATTTTCTTCTTTTTGCTTCTCTTGTCCCCTCGGTGTCTTTCCGATTGCGCAACAGGGCTGAATGAAGGGAGTGGGGATGGGCAGCTCTGGTCGAAGATTTGGCACTTGGCAATGCTGGATCACCAAGATGAGGCCTCTTATGCTTATCCTGGCTGCCCAGCATCTCATCTCCATCACTGGATGGCCAAAGGGAAGGTCTGGAGGTGATGGGCACCACCAGCTTAAAATATGGGGTGTAAGGGCTCACACCAGCATTTGGGCTGGGGATTGGCACACAGAGGGGATGGCCAGTGCCCTGGGGCTGCTCATCCCTCTGCACTTCTGGAGGGCTCCTCAGGGACACTTGCCCTTGCGTTTTGAGGTGCAGGGAAGGGCTGAAATCTCCTAGGTGAGGGGAGAGGGCAGTGGTGAGGCAGCCCAGGGTGGCACAGGGCTGTTAATAAGATGAGACATGACTTCACAGTCCCTGCTGCACAAGGGACTTGCCGTACCTCCCTCTGCCCAGCTCCATGCTCACAGTGTGTGACACATGTCCAGCCTTCCTGGCCATCCCTGGGTGACAGTGAAATGTCTTTTGTACAGGAGGCACAGTGTGGATTGCTCCCTTGGCCATGGTGATGCTGTGCGCAGCTCCCTGCCCTCGCACACAACTCATGGCTCTCCCTTTCTCCTTCTTCCCCCCTTTGCCACATCCATGCCCTCACCTCACCTTGGTAATCAGCTGCTTGGACTGAACCTAACTTCGCCCCCCTCCCAGCCTCCCTGATGGAGACTTGCAGGCTCAGCAAGGAAACGTGGGGGTGGGCACCGCGCGGAATGTTTGTACAATGAATGAATGAAAACAGTGCTAATTTTATGTTCCTCCCAACTTGGGACGGAGCAGCGCGGGAATACAGCCCCTTTTGTACGGGCATGGGACATCTCCTGTGTTTGCTTTTCTCCCAGAATGCCTCCTCTGGCCCTGCACAGTACAAACAGGTCGCTGTTGACCTTGGAAGCTGGCGGAGGGGTTACGTCAAGCCCGGCAGGTTTGCTGCCCTGGCTATTTACAGCCTCGCACCCTCTCGCTCTGGCAAGAGGTGACGTGCACTGAGCACTCCCAGCTCCCTGCCCAGCTCCCAAGGGGGGCTGGCCACCTCTGCCTGTGGCAGCAGGGAAGCCTGGAGGTCTCCCTGACCCCTGGTGAAATGTGCTGCTCGGGGGAAGTTCTACAGAGAGTTTCTCCTGCTGCTTTCTTTGCTGTTCTTGTCGAACAGTGTTTTTTATGGCATTTGTTTTGTTCCACTGGAAGGTGTTTGCTTGTCTGAGGTCAGCGAGGAAGAGGCAGGGAGGGGATGCGGGAGTGCAAAGAGCAGGAAGCAAATTGGCTCTGGTAGCAGGTGCAGCTTCACCTGCCTTCTTCAAAATCTTCTCTGGGCTTGGTGGGATGTGCCAGGTGCTTTGGAGGTGGGAGAGGTCACTGGAGAGGCTTTTGACCTTAGCATATCAATGGCCCCTCCACAAGGAAATATTGAGCTGATTTGCTGATGGTGAAAAGAAAGCTCAACAGAAACACCAGCAGCAATCTGACCCATGGAAAGCATTGCTCCACAGCTCTGGGTATGGCTTGTCCTCTGGCCAGGCTTTGCTGAAAAACAGGAGGAATGAACCTGTGCATCTCAGTGCTGAGGGGTGAATGAGGTGCTCCCCACCCAGAGTCACTTATTTCTGGAGGGGTAAAGGCTTTCTCCTGAAAACTGCCAGGAACACCTTCTGTATTTCCCAGCCTGAAGGTCAAGGCCACTGTGCTGGTAATTTAAAGCCCGTGCAGAGGATTAGGCCAAGGCACTTGGTGGCAAAGAGCTTTCCAGGAATCCTCCAGACTGAGCAGCTTCAGCTAAGGAACAAAGGGACCACAGGGAGACTTGGCTCTGTTGGCATGTAACAGCCCAGAGGTCATTTTTCAAGCAGACTGTCCAAGAACATTCACAGCAGGCAGTGGACTTTTCTTATAGTAGTTAACTGGTTTTCATTCCTCAGCAAGAGTTGTATACTCATCTCTTGGGCACTCAGCCTCTTCTGTCATGCCACTAACACAAGAATCCCCTTGAGCCTCTTAACCCTCTCAGTCCTGCCCAGAATATTCATTTTCTCTTTCCCATTTATATCTCGCATCTTAATTTGCAAGTGAAAGAGGTTTCATTCTGGTAAACAAGAAAATGTTGTAAAAAAGTCAATCTCAAAACCAAAACCCCACTAAAAGCTTCACTCAGCTGGACAGTAATTACACAGACTCACATGTAACAGATGTGGATGTAAGATCAGTGCAGGATGTTGCTATCTGCAGCTACTGGAGCTGTCAGAACTCAGTTGCAGACCTGTACAAATGGAAAAGAGTGTAGGGAGCTTCTTCAGGCATGACACATGGAAACCTCGATAAATTATCCAACCTCAGGGTTGGCAGTGAGTAGGTAGCTTGTTCCTTCCACCTCTCTTACATTTATTACTAGTCTTCCTCTTTCTTTTTCAGTTTAACTATGAAATCTCATCCTTCTCATCCTCTAATTTTGTCATTTCACTCTTTGTTTTCCGCTCTTCCGCAAATGTGTTTTTTGTTTGCTGAGGAAGGGAGGACATTTCTATGTCTGGATTGTAGGTTGGGAAGGTGGAGCTGGAGTTTTAGGTCAGAAGGCCCAGAAATATCCTCAGGGTTACTCCTAACAGCACACCTGTACTTTTTCTGCCAGTGGAATATATCACCTGCCTCACCTTTTAGCTCAGAGTACTCAGGGGCATAGATGAACCTTCCATTAATAAGATCATGGTTAAAGAGGAGGTTGTGACCTTTCCATCCTTTCCCCAGCACTGGACTGGAGTTCTCAGAGAAGCATCCAGAGTTAGAGAGATGCTCATATGGGTCTCTATTATTAAACACACCTCCAGAGAGCCTCCTCCTTTTCCTTAGCTCGGTGCTGCTGGGCCCTTCCCACAGGCTGATGTCTCTTTCTGCCCTTTGCTGAGTTTCTAAGTGGAAAAGATGAACAGCAGAGGTCTGAGCCTGGGTTGAGGCACATGTGGTGTGGCTGGTAAGAAAAACTTGCCTTGTCTTGTGCTTGTGTTGGGCGAGAACATTTTGAACTGCCCCAGGTTTTTGTATCCGTGCTGGGATTAGATCTGCACTCACTGCCAAATACTGGACCAAGCAAGGCTGCAGGGGAGAAGTCCTCAGAACACCTTCCCAGCAATCTGTACACTTCTGCTTTACTGACTGCTGCTGCTTTCTTAAAAACCCAGCTGGGACCGTGCTTGGAGCTCTAAACAGGTCTTTCTTTGACAACTGCTGCCTCCTGGCATCTGTACATTTTTGGGAAACATCCCCCACTGGCCTGCAAAGAGGTGGCTACAGCTCCAGGAGGCATTTCTGTGCCTCTCTTCCGAGGTTCTGGTGCCTAAATCTGGGTCAGGGTTGGACAGGTCCACCTGAGGAGTTGCTACAGTGGAGAGGAAAGCAAAGGACTAAAATCCAAATCCCCCCCGCTTCATCAGAGCAGCTCTGCAGATCGAGGGCTCTCTGGAAATGTTACTCCTTGGCTGGGATGTTGAGATCCCAGTGTCAATATTTGTGAAGTAGGAAGGGCCCTGCCAGATGCAGCATTCCCAGAAACAAACCTCTGTGCACAGGGCTGGGGCAGCTGCTGGGGCTCAGCCTGGGACACCCCACACTGCTGCAGAAGGCCCTGGCCAGTTGTGCCCTGTGGGGCTGGGGGAGGCAGAGGGATGACTCTACTCACAGCTCTAATCTGCCCCTTTGAGGTTTGGGTGAGATTTATCCTGCTCTGCAGAGAGGCACACAGCAAGCATTGCTCTGGTGCTCTGGAGTTTCAGCAAAAGGCACAAGTTAGTTCACTTTGATCCTGCAGCAGAGTTGTCGGAGGGCCTGGGGGCAAGAGCCTTGATGTCTGCTTGGGAATGGTGCTGCTCCAGCACAGTCATTCTGTCAAAACTGTGTCAAAACTGTGTCAAAACTGTGTCAAACCTGCTTCCTCTGAGGGACAAGTTAATGGGGACTTGACTCTCACAGCCCCAGGACACCTGAGAGAGGGCAAGAAGGTGGGACTTGATGTAATGATGCTGATGTCAGGCTGCAAGGGTAACATCACTGTCCCCTGGAGGGGACCTGCCACCTCAGAGAGAATGGGCTGGGAGCCCAAACCTCAGGTAATGCCAGGACCCTTCAGTGAGCCTTCACAGCTTCAAGACCAGCTGCTCCCAGAGCACAGCACATACCCTTCCTTCCTTCCTTCCTTCCTTCCTTCCTTCC
>VZTZ01041457.1:801870-848171 GCA_013400955.1 Drymodes brunneopygia
CCTTCCTTCCTTCCGATATTCCTTCCTTCCGATATTCCTTCCTTCCTTCTGATATTCCTTCCTTCCCTCCCTCCCCTCCCTCCCTCCATGTTCCTTTTAAGTGCTTGGTATTGGTTTTGAAAAAGAAAGAAAGATAAAAGAATATTTTCTTGCATGGAAGGAGTGGCATCCATGCTTCATCTTGTGGGTCTTGTGCTTCACCTTCAGTCACCTCTTTGCCCAAGCACTTTTAGAAAAGGCTGGATGCATGTCCTGGGTGGCAAGGAAAAGCCAGATCCACTGCATGGGAAAGGGGAACTGAGCAGCAACTGAGGCTGCAAAGGTGGAAGCAGAATTAGCAGACCAAGGAAATCCCCACACTCGGGAGAGAGGGCTGTGGGGATGTGCTACCCTACCCCTTTTCCTTGCTTTCCTCAGCCCCCACACGTAGCACAAACATTCAGCAGACAGGCTGTCCTTTGGCTTGGGACTGCTCAGGTGGGAAATAGCCTTTCAGGGCTTTGTGATTTGTTTTACCCTTTCCTTTGTTGGGTCCTTTTACAGGAACCCAGAAGTAGCTGTTTTGAAAAGACAGCAGAGACTGTGTGGACCTCTGGTAACTTTTTTGATGACCGTGAGACCTGCCAAACAGCCCGAGAGAAAGGATCTCACTGTGTTGATTTGTTTTCTTTGGTTTATGGGGGGAAAAAAAATATTTCACACATAATTAGCGCAGCCACAGAGAGATTGTATTAAAAGCGCTTTACTGGAAATTTCAAGGGGCAGAACAAGGGAAAGCTGTGTTAACACTAGCAGCCAGGAGAAGGACCTTGCCTGCAAAATGGTGGGGAAGGACAATGTGGAGTGTTCAAGCTGCAAGAAAGAAACTGTTCAGGAGGGCAGCATGTGCATCAGGGGCTGGGATTAAACTGAGCTCCACTGGGCCACGATGCTCCTGCTTCCCTCCCCCAGCCCTGCCAGGGCTGCAGGCTGCCAGCCTGGGTGGTCAGCCCTGGGGGAGATTCCCCTCCCACGGAGGGAGGAGAGCAAGGACCAAGAGCCCAGCTTACTTCTCAGTATCAAAATCTTTGGTATCTCCTTCAGCTGAAGCCACCTAATTTCAGTTTTGCCCTGTGTCAGAGTATAAAACCAGCCAGCCCTTCTGTCTTGAAGACCTCACCGACATAAGAGCTCTCGCCTGCTTCTTCCATCTGCTGAACCCACTCCAAAGAGAACAGGAGTTCTTTTAATGCAGAAACTTCCAAGACAAACCCAAACTGCTCAGCCTTGTCCATACTCTAGTGAAAAGCCCACCACAGGACTCTTTCTCCCTGGGTGTTCCCATGAAACCAGACACTGGGGGCTTTGCACTCCCTGGAGTTCTGAGTTTCCTGGTGGATCTTGCTTATGTCCAAAAAGAGAGTGGTGTGTGAGTGAAGTATGATCTTATTCAGGTGGCATTTTTTGATCCCTGGGGCTCAGTGAGATCCCTGAAAATGAAGAATTTAGTTTCTGTTTTACTCTAGTTTGAGGGACACTGATACAGGAGTAGAGGTTCTGCTGTGTCCATGAGACCCACACTGGTACCTCATTGCATGGCACCTACTGTTGAACTGTAGGAGCTGTAGGTACCTCTGAGCTCTCCACCTGTGCTGAGGTGTCACTTTAACTTCAGACACACAGAAGTACCAGTATTTAAAAGCAGAGATGTGAAGTGCACAGCCCTGCTCAGGGCCATGTTAAAAATCTCTGCTTCACAAGTATTTAACTGCCCACAAATCAACCTACAGTGCCCCAGTACACTTGTTCCCAGGCAGGGGAAGCAGCATTTAGACTCTCCTACTCACAAATCCTGCTATTTCCTACAAAAATCATGTGCTTGCAGTTGGCTGGTTTGTCTTCCTTATTGTTTCTGCTTGTTTAGTTTTTAAAGCTTACATCATTCTGTGGCCAGCAATGTCTTGGGTGTCATACAAGAGCCACTCTTTCCCAGGTTACCTGAGGGCAGCACCAGGGCTGAACAGCAGCTCTACAGAAGGCAGGAATATACTGTGGCCATTTGTTTCCTGCTGTGCTTGGGAGAGGAGTGAGGCATATTTGTGGTGGTTGCTATTAGACATCAGGGAGGAGCTGTGCCTGGTGGTTGGCAGAGGGATGGGCAGGGGCTCCTGGGTTTTATTCACAGCAATGCCACTACTTTGAGGGGCAAAGTGACACGACCTGGGCTCCTCACCCTTGACAGGGACACCAGTATATTTAACTATTCCACAAGGGAGCTGGCAGCACCTGGATAATTCAGGAATTCAACAGCAGCTCAATTGTCTGTGTGTCACCTCAGCTGCCACCAAGCGTTCTCTGGCTGTATGGGGGTACTTGGTGTAGGACACACACTGAGGGGTGCTGAGCAGGGAGGGCTGTGGAAGTAAAACAATGCAAAAAACCACTCTACATTCAAGTTGTGCCTCTTTTTCTGGGGAGCTTATCTGTCCACTTCTCCTTTTGGACTTCCCTGCATAATATTCCCTGCTGGGATGTCTCTCGGGCTCTCCTGAAGCTTCCGACCTCTCTCCAGTCTGGAAGGTTGTTTCTTTGTGCACATCTCTGACTTCCAGCTCATACTCCCTCTATTTTTCCATGTGCCAGCTTTACAGCAGAAGGCACAAATTTATCGAGGCTGTTTATTTCCTGCTCTGCTCCGGAGAGGAGTGAAGCCTGTTTGTGGTGGTTGCTATTAGCCTTTGGGGAGGAGCAGTGCCTGGTGCCTGGTTCCTGGTGCTTAGTGCAGGGACTGGAAAGGTACTCGGGGTTAGGCAGGAGGATCTGCCCAGGGAGCCCTCCTGTCACAGGTGAAGGTGCTGCACTGGTGCTGCTGGGGGTGAGAATGGACCTGAGGAACATGGCATGCATCAAACCCCTGCTGGCCAAGGAGAACGGGGCACTGGGAATATGATTAAGCAAATGAGTGTTTATTCCCATAACTAACCCAGTGCCTGTAACTCAGGATGCTGATTAATTGGGAAGAGGTACCAGGAGGCAGGGCAGGCCCTGGGACAGTGTTTACAGCACTCCTCCTTGGCACACGGCGAGGCTGGCCAAGAATAACCCTCCGTTAGCCACCAGCAAGGTGTGCTGGTTGGATTTTTCCATTTGCCCTGTGTGTGGCTCTCATCTTTGTCCCCTGGCTCAAGGCAGCCCTGGAAAAGCCCCGGCTCCAGCTGTCCCCAAACAGGCTTCTCTGTTTAACACTGCTCAGCTTGTGGGGAGGTGGTTGGGCTGCAGCAAGGACAGCACCCATCCCTGGGAGCCCCAGAGACACTCAGGCAGTGTCTGTCTCTGCACTGCCACTCTTCCCTTATTTAAAGCCACACTGTTTACATCCCAGTCTGGATGCAGAGCTGAAGGGCTGGCTCATGGCACCCTCAGGGCAGGAGACAAAAGATGGAGGAGGGAAGCAGGGCTGATGGCAGAGGCAGCCAGGTGGGCAGGGATTTTCCTTTGATGTGTGTCTCTGGGCAGCACTGTTCCATGCTGCTGCAGCCGCTGCAATTATGGCACTCTCCTCCCTGCCAATTTTCCATGTCTGTTAGTGCTGAGGTTGGTTTGTGACATTAATTCTTTCTCTGCTGACGTGGGCAAATAAGCTACTGGTGTGTCTGTGATTTAGGAAAGCCAGTGGTCCAGCACTTTTGCCACAGCCATGCAGAGTGTGGCACACCACATGCAGAAGAGAGTGGCCACCAGAGCAAAACAGGGCAGCACGAATGGTGGGAAAGGGAGAGCTGGAAACAAAGTGCCCCAAAGCATCCTCCCTTCCCACTGCCTGGGATCAGGGCTGCTCTACACCCTAGGGGTCCTTCCCACAGACCCCACAAACCACAGTACTGCTCTCAGGCATTCCCTGCCTCCACGAATACCTGGGCCAGGTGCACGATCCCTGCCCCGGCTCAAGGCTGGTAGTCCCTGACCACTCAGAGTAAGAGTCCAGCACACTGCCTGCCATTTATTCAAGTGGCTGCTGAGAGCATCACTTCCCTGCTGCTGGCCCTGCCAGACTCTCTCCCTTTTGTCCTCTCTGGCAGTCTCATAACAAAGACACCTGAATTTTATCTTGCCTGCATCACTTTAACCATAAAGGCAGCTTGAGCACAGGAGGAAAACTGCCCCCTTTCTATGTGACAAGGAGTGACTCAAGGACCCCTTCTGAAACCCAACTTTGAGCAGGAATCTCATTTGAAAAACACTTGGCAAATGAATACAGGCATATAATATGAACCAACAATTCAATTATTTTAAGTTCCCTCGAAGCATAGAGCCTGGAGAGAGTTGATGGGAGACTTCTGCCTCAAGATCAAAATCAGAGGTCCAGGATCAGAATCAAGATGAGAGAATTTGGGTTGATTGGGAATAAATGGTCACTTTTTAGTACAGCAAAAGAAATGACATGAGATTTATGAAGCTGCATGAAGAAGAGATTGGTCTGGTACAACAGCTTCTGGCTTTCTGGACAGCAATATATTTGCCTCCCCCACCCTGGATCCAACCTTCCCATGGAGCCTCAGTCTGCACTGCAGGGAGCTCCTGCTGAGGGAATTCAGTGTGTGAAGATGGAGAAAGAAGTTTCCTTTCTAGGCATGATCATGAGCTGAGGGGAGTGAAGGAACTGGTTAATAAAAGCTGAGGCCTCAATGGGATGCTTGACAGAGCTCAGAGCAGACTGACCTCAAACACACTCAGACAGAATTTTGTGTCCTGGGGTGGTTTCTGGTGCTGTCTTTGGAGAAGCTGCCAACCTGCTGCTGTTGGGGATTCACAGTTCTGACTGCAGGGCCTGTGGCTGCCTTCATATTTCACTTCACACATCAGACACCTCTGCACAAACTCCAGCACCCAGTGGGACCAGAAAATACCAGCAGAGAGAAAGCAGGAGTAAGAGAAAAAGAGATTTTAAGATTTGATCAGAGATGTGTTTCCCCATGCTGGGTTGGCTGGAGAAGCACCTGCCTGGCCAGGTGTGTGTCTGGGATGAGGGGCTGGAGGTGCAGCAGGGTTTGGGCAGGTCTGTATTACTGCACTCACACATTAAATTAAGGTGGACCTTAATTTAGGTGGCCCTGACTGTCAAAGCCCCAGACTGCAGAGATGTGAGTGGTGTGGTGGGACAGCTCTCCTGGGGCACTGGGAGCCTCCCAGCTCCCTGGGGTGAGCCTGGATTCTGGCTCCTCACTGTGGGGAAAGGCTGAGTCCACAGCACTGAAAGGTGGACACCTGGGGCTGGGTTCCTTGCGCACTCTGGTAACTCATTGAAAGCTACCTGGGACAGCTGTGCTTGGCTGGGAGCAGCCTCTTTACAGAAACTCATGGAAAACTGACTCAATGGCTTTAAAGGATGGGACCAAAGCTGCAGACAGCCCTGGGGCTGAAAAGTAGGAGTCTTGTTCCCAGTCCAGTGCTTAGTTCACTAACCAATCCACTTCAGACTACTGAAAAGTCCCTCCTTGAGGCCAAGGATTGCATTTGTGTCTCAGCAGAAAGGCCTGCTGAGCTCTAATCAGCTATAGAGAGGGATTTTATGGAGGATGTCTTTTCTCCAGGCCCTGCTCCAGCTGCTAGGCATTTGTTCCAGCAGCTCACCAGTGCATCTTCCTAAAAACATCAGTGGATCTGTTATCATAGGCATCATGAGGTGTTCTGGCTGGAGAGGAGGTAAACTCCCCAACTTCAGAGAAGTCAGGAACAGAACTTAAAGCAGTAGGGTGCTCTGGTGTGAAAATGGCCAAAGTTTCTGAAGCTCTTAACCAGAAATCTACAGGGGTTTTAGGGCAGTCTCCTAAAACAGTGCCTGTGTGAGGAAAGCAGCAGAAATATTATGGGAATGCAAGAAATGGCCCTAACAACACTCATGGTTAGGGTTTGAAGGTACCAATGAGGACATAAACCCAGGGCCCCTGCCAGTGGTGGCAGGATGAAATCCTTTGGAAGAAGGTGAAAATTCATCAGAAAAACAGCATGAAAGTGCATGGAGATGGGTTTCTGGGTGATAAAACAAAAGCACTGAGGACTGTGTGGGCTTAGAGTACAAACTGGATTAGCTCTGCCTGGTGGCCATGATTTTCTTTCAGGCCCTGGGTAAGAGGACAAGAATTTAACATACCCTCTGGGTCTTAGTGGTAGCACAGACAGCATTGCAACCTTCAGGTTAAAAAAAAGAGATCTATGTCTAATTTAAAGCAGTTTGTTAAGCCAGTGAGCAATTTGCATAACTCTGTGATCTGAGGAGAGAAGAGGCAGCTCTGGTCATCTTGTCCTGGCTGCCAGTGCCCTGGAGCTGGTGACCACAGGCATCTGGCAGGGAACAGTGACTGAAGACCTGGACTTCTGGCAGAACTGGAAGTCCTGCAGCTCTCTGTGCACAGAGCACTCTTGTCTAGCAAGGCTCAGAGTGGGCCCTGCACTTTGCTGCATGCTCCTCAGCTTAGCTGGACAGCTGTTTTTTACCTGTCACCCTTCCTAAATCAACAGGCTCCTTTGCTTGCTGCTTTTGTATTTTTCCCCGTAGAACTCAACAGACACATGCTGTTCAATGCTTTAATGGAATTCAGTGGGAGTTAAACTGTTATCTGGGGTTAAATGGTTATTTGTGTGGTCTGAGTGCAGCCTTGCACTTGGGCAGTGCAGAAGTCAGGCTACAGCCACCCATGGCATCTCATGGGGACACCTCTGCTTCTCCTGAGGTAGCAAAGCTGAAAGCTTCATGAGGTGGCTGGAGGTGTGAGGAGTGCTGCTCTCTAATTCCCTCCACTCCCACACTGAGACCTTCAGACACAAGATAGGATCACTGATGGCATTGGGAGATCACAGAATCACAGAATCATTAAGGTTGGAAAGACCTCTAAGATGATCAAATCCAACTGTTAACCCAGCACTGCCAAGGCCAGCACTGAGCCATGTCCCTTAGTGCCCCACCTGCACAGCTTTTAAACACCCCCAGGGATGGTGACTTAACCACTTCCCTGGGCAGCCTCTTCCAGTGCTTGATACTCCTTTTGGTGAAAAAATTTTTCCTGCTATCCAACACCAGGAACCTGACTGACAGCAAATGGCCACTCACTCATAAATGACTGTAAGGACCAGTCTGAGTCAGACTGCAATTTGCATTAAATGCTTTGTACTTAGGGGCAGTTATGAATTGCACTGCTGTTCCCTCCATGGGTTACCTACATCCTGGTAGGAGGAAGGATGCTCTGTGTCACACAGTGTTGACCTGTTTAGTTCCCTGCATTGCTTCTGAGAGGACATTGTGGCCTCTGGCAAGTCTTGTCCTCTCAGTAACTGGATTTCCCATTACAAAAGAGGAGTGGCAGCACTGCCCTAGCACAGGTATGTGATGGTGATGCCTTTGAAGAGCAGAACCACAGGAGTAATGAAAACTGAAGGCTGAATTCAGAACTGACTGCCTACTGCTCAGTGAAGCTGAACAGGGAACCAGTTTAATGATTTATCACCAGTGCAGCAATGCAGTACCTTACCTTTCCCCTCCCCTTGCCCAGACAGAGGGGACACACTTTGCACAGTGTGTTTCTGTGACAGAGAAGGGTGACTTGCACAGGCCCCAGTACTCCTTGATAGCTGCAGAGGCATGGAAGGGATGGTTGTGACATTAAATGACAGGAAAATAATGAAGTCAAATGTTCTTGATGGTGCTGTTTTTAGTAGAGGGCAGTGACACTTCCAGAAACTCCCTTGGAATTAGATGATCTCTCATCCAGCTTACCAGAGAGTTTGTGGGACCTATTTCAGGTTGGGAGAAATAAATAATGGGCTGAAAGAGCTAATTCAGATCCAAAGCATTAAAACTTCAAAGACCCCCTCTAAGGATGCTAAAAGGCAAGGAACTAGTGTGGCTGCATTCACTAGTGTGATTACCTGCAAATGAAGGCAGCAGCTCTGACTCATGTGCTTATGGAGGAGAATTATAAAGAGATCTGTATTCCCAATTATTCCCCAGGCTGGAGGACAGGAGCTGGGAGATAATGGGCAAATCAGATTCAGAGGTAGAGAAAAGCTGTTTCTCTTTCTCTGCATGGCTGCATGAAGCCCACAAACATGAGATTTGAATTTTCTTATCTCCTACATAGCATCAGCTTAAGAAAATATGGGCATGACTCCACTGCCAATATTCATACACGTGTGCTGTCTTGGCAAGCTTTTCAACCATATCACACCACAAACAGGGCTTAAGGCACTTGTTGCTGCTGGATCAGGGGACACCCTGAACTGAACCCTGATCCCAAAAGCTACCCTGATGCTATTCAGCTGCTGAGCTGGGGAATAATTTTATAAATAAAGGCAAATGAAATTTGGTTTCACACAATTCCCTCCAGTTTTCTCTCCTGCCTGTTGATGGAGAGGAAATGCTTTTCAGATGCCAGCTGGTGACACTGCTTCATTATACATTGCTCATGTCCTGTTTTTAAATAGCGACTGCAAAATATTCATCCAGCTCTCAGATCAGGCTGTCTGTCCTCTCTGGGGCATCTGCTGCTCCTTGGGCTTGGAGTTTGGTAAGTGTTGTCTAAAGATTCAACACCTTTGCCTGCAGACAGGCTTGGAAATCCTGAGACTGTCCAAGTGACCCCTCCATTGTCCTCGTAATGCGCTGGATCAGCTGTGGGAATAGGGCCAGCTGGAGACCTTTTTCTAAGACAACTTTGCAAGGCCCAGGTCATGTACTCCCTGTGCTCTCCCTGCTCCCACTGCAGGGGTCTGTGACCCCTCGAGGCCTCTGAAAGCACCAGAGTCCCCACAGCCCTGTGTCAAATACCACAGCAGGGGCTGTGTATGGGGTGTCTGCAGGGCTCCCCGCGGGAGGAGGAGGAGGAGGAGGAGGGGGGCTGCAAGCGAGCACTCCCTGGTACTTTTCCATCCTCCTCCTCGCAGGCTGCTGGCTGCCTCGGTGGGAGCTGTTTGTAGGGCTGAAGCCAAGAAGTGCCCGTGACGTGGCAAACCCTCCTGTGCCAGAAACCACCTTTTCAGAGCGTTTTCTCCCTCATAGTCATCTGTGTTTTCATTTCTCTCTCCCAGCTCTGCAGGGAAGGGAAGGCAGCCTGCAAGCTGGTGGGGATGGAGATGTCAACTGCATGGGGAGAGGCAGGAATTTAGCAGTCCCTGGGCAAACTCAGCACTTCTGAGGGGCTGGCTGCCATTTGCACACCTCTGTGGATTCCAGCCTCTCAGAGGTGCTGCGGGTTTAACTCCTCCAGTGCCAGGCTACCAGAGTCACAGGGGTGACTCTGATCTTTTCCCTGTCAAAAGGTATCTCCTTTCATCTGCTTGTGACACAAGGTTTAGAAAGATGGTGATCAAAGTAGGAGGCTGGGAAGTTCCTCAAGATCTGTGGCTCATTTCTGAGCCTTTCTGAGTGGCTGAGACAGTTCTTGGCCTGTGTTTGGTCATCATTCAGAAGCAATATGTGTCTTTGGTCAGAGGTGTTTTATTTCATAATGGGACCCTTCCATGCTGTAAATCAATAGAAGTGAATAGTGAGTCACCTGTCAAAGCAAAGCTGGAAAGAGGTCTTGAGAAACCATGTTAGCCTTAAGACCTAGAGATTTTTAACCTAGTTCTAAGTCCTAGTTCTAAGGACATTGGTGACATTATAGATGGGAGCACTGATGTTTGTGAAGATCATTATAGAATCCTGCTTGACAAAGTTGGCAGTGTCCCATAGCAGACATTTCACGAGCAATACACTTCAAGGAGGAGAGAGGTAGGGATGTTATCTAATTGTTCAGCCAATTTCAGTGCACCTGTTAATTGCCACTGGGTTATGAGGTTTGTCCCAGTGCAGATGCAGGGTGTGATGCAGAGCATGGTGGATGGATGGCCACCACTTCAGGGCTTTACCCCTTCAAAGTTCCCTCATTGGCTTGCATGGCAATGAGTTTCTTGTCCCTGTGAGAGGACAGAGGCTGAGCTGGATCCTGTGCCCATCTTCACCTCAGTCCTCTGTGTGGTCTTGGGTACATCCCTTCTGTCCAGTTCTGTGATGGCTTTTAGCACAGACACCATCAGAACCTCTGCATTTACTTCATGAGGCAGAAGAGAGCAACAGGCCCAGGCTGCCACAAGGGAGCCACATTTCCTGGAGAAGAGCAAGCAAACCAAACCACCAATATCTCATTTCATAAGAGCATGCCGACACCAGCTTACGCACACACCACAAGTGGCAATAAACAACAGGAAAAATACAGTCAAAACCAGTCCTGGATGAAAAACCCAACCATGAACAACACTGCATTTTGTACTCAGCTGGCACTTGTGATTTGCTGGGCTTTTTAAAAAACATGATGTTCCTTTGGGTGGACAACAGAAAGCTGTTTGAGAGAAGTGAAGCTCACCCAGCTCCATGAACCCGTTGGACCAGCATCCCCATGACCCAGTCCCCTCCACTCACCTTATCCTTTATCTACCTGGGTCTGTCTGTCACTTCTTCTCTGTCACCATTTTCCTCCTCTTCATGACTCAGAACACACCAGGGTCTATGGCTCTGGCTGGAACAAGTGAGGACCTGTGTTTGCTCCAACTAGGGCCAGTTGCTGTGCGTAAAGTGATTGAATACAAAAACTAGAAATGAAAAGGAGGTTGGGCTGAGCTGGCCAAAGAAAACACACATTGCAAGTGCAGGGGGAGAAGAAAAGATTGTAAGATCCCTGAAATTGGGCAGCACTTGGAGTGTTGTGGGAGATGTCAGGGAGATACTGTGGCCTGGTTTGGCTCACCAGGAAAAGGTCTGGTTACAGCAGGGCAGGTAGCAGCACTGTTTGCTCCAGGGATGTTTTGGAGAGCAATGATGGGCTGGGGTGTGCTTTATGAGCAGTCTTCAGGGGATGGTGTAGCTCTGGGAGCAAAGAGCACTGTGTCTTTCCCATACTTTGGTTTATTGCAGAGCTTCCCCCCAGCTTGCTGTTATTCCCTATCTCCTGTGCAAAATCTTGCACAAACCCAGCTTTAGTTTCTGGCTTCTTAGTCTCAGTCCACCTGGAGAGGAGTTGCAGCTCAGGATTGAATTGATGGGAATGACTGTTCAGCATCCTGGCATCCCCACCACAAACCCTGGCATGGGACCAGGCCCTCAGCATGTTCTCCTTCATGTTTTTAAGCAGTTTTTGAATCACACCAGACAGCCCATGGGTAATCTGTGTGCTGCATCCTTCACTCACTTGGCATCTACATTTGGCAATTGGCCACCAGATACCCTGGTTGTATAAAGCATGTTTTCAAAAGCAGGACAATAATGATGTGCTTCTCCATAGACATTTCCTTCACAGGTAGATCTTTGTGATGCTGTGTGTACCATCATTGTGCTCACAAATATTTTTCCAGGTTCCCAAAGGCTGGAGGAGTGTTTGTGTACAAGAAACATGACCCTGAATCACAGCAGACGGAGCCTGGTGCTTTCAGAGGGGAAGAGTTGTCTCCTGCACAGCCAGCAGAAGTACTGGGAGAGGAACACAGCTTTTCTCTCTAGAGCAGCATCCTCTGTGTTGACACTGGCCTTGTCCAAAAGCCATTACAATTTGGTAGTATTTTTGGTTGCAGGAACTGGGAAATACCAGTTTTGATCCCAATGACAACATGTTTAAAAACCAGCAGCTGTGGAGCTTGGTGTTGCTTGGCGTGGTGATTTGGCAAAAGGATCAAGGTCACTCTGTGTGCTCCAGAGTTTTCTGTTTGCTTCTCCCACCAGGTTCAGCTTATCCTTAAACATACTGATCAATGGAAAGCTTCTGTCCCACTTCTGCCCAGACTACCTGCACTGATCACCAGAGGGTATCAATCCAAGGGTCTAAGAATGTCTTCAGTGAGTTGACACACGGTGAAGAGATTTCAAATTTCCTCTGAAAATCAGCTTCACAGCAATTATGGAAACACTGGAAGTATTTTCATACAAGCCTGTAGGGGACTGGAATTGGGAGGTGAATTGGCTGTGAAATGCAAATCAGCCATGCTCCAGTGAGTAAGTGGAGCCACACTGTTTTGTCCTGGCTGAAGATCTGATCCCTAGGACACAGTTAATATACTGTAGAGAGCAAGACATTCAGTTTCCAACAAGGAAAAAAAAAAGTCAAAGGAATCATATGCCCAAATTCACAACAGGGAGATGCATATTCATGTTTCTTTTCCATTTTGCACTTATTAGTAGGGAACCAAATACATTTCAGGAGCAGAAACCAAGGGCCACCTATGTCTGTTTAGTGTAATCTCAGAAGTGGGGTCGTGGGAAGAAGGTGCTGCTTCCTCAGGCTCTTGTGGATATACAGAATTCAGACAGAGTTCACATGGGCTGCAGCTCTGCTGCCTGGTTGCTGCTATGGTCTCTGTTACAATGATCAGTATCAATAGAGGAAAGGAGAAAAAAAAAAAAAGCCCAAGGGAACAAGTGTGAGAAGTGAAAATGTTAACACAGGCCAAGAAAGCTTTTTCTCCTGCTGGAAATCTGTTGTGCTCACTCTGGAGCAGGGAGCTGGCAGCGGGGCTGGAGCCGTGTTCGTGCTGCCCAGCCTCCCTGAATGGCCCTTTTCAGCCTGCATTTTCTGAAGAACAGTGGGAAGAAGCCAAAACCAGGGTGGAGGGACATATAAATACTATGTGTAAGCAATGATATTTTTTTATTTGGAAGCAGACCAAGGTAGTTGAGACTCACCTTGGATAACTCGCAGTGGGGGTGGGAGAGCTTCTCCCACCCCCACCCACTACCAAAAAAAAAATTAGTTTTAGGAGGCTTGAGCTCCTTGCTCTCTTTTGGGAGCTGCCTGTGCAGTGCAGAAATGCTTCCAGCAGCTCCTTTTACCCCCAGGCACTGAGGTGGGTTTTGCCATCTCTAGATGTGACAAACACATTCCCAACTTCCCATGGGTGAGGCTTGCAGGGAGTATTAATGAAATATATGAGGTGGGACTCGCGCAGAGCGTGGCAAGAACATCCAGCCAGGGAGCTGTCACACTGTCACAGAAATACTGTTGTGCTGAACGTGGCTCTGCTGCAAGTCCCTGCTGGGGACCTGCTCTAGTCGTGCAAGGGACACCTTAATCTGATGTCACATGCAGAGAAAATGACTTGGATAAATGGAAAGGAAAAAGAATGAACCTTCAACCCTCCTGACCCCCGGCTGATCTAGAGCCATTTCTTCCTAGAAAAATTATGAGCAGAGTGCTTAGTTGTGAAAGAACCAATTTATGTATTTATGCAGGATTTACATGCTTAAGCTCCACAGAAAGTCACAGGGCATTGTGCAGGAACAGAGCAAACACCACGAGTGTCGTGTTATGAGTGCATGACAGTGGTGTTGTGTGCTGGAGGAGCTGTGCAAGGGAGCTGTGATGTTTTCCCACTGCATCCCACGCCCAAAATCCCACAGAGCTTTGCAGCGTCCAGTATGAGGCTGTCCAGTTCAGTAGAGACTGATATTAGTATTAGGTTTTTAATTTAAATATTCCCCTTGTGGAAATGTCCATGCTTAATTCATTTGGGTGACAGGTATAATTTTTAAAAAAAACCTTGAAAGGTCAATAATAGAAAAGATATTTTTTACACTGTGTAAGTATTTTGGGTTTATGTTCCTGTGACAACTATCTGAAGGTGGTGAAAGATTTTGTTTGCTTTTAATCTTCTTTGGGCCAAGGACTGTGTCTCAATGTCTGCAGTGGAGCAGTGCAGGTGGCTGTCCCTTGGCTCAGTGGAGAATGGCTCCTTCAGCAAGGCAAAAGGGGGAAAAGAAGGAGGAAAATGGTGGAGTGGGCTCATATTATGCACTAGCAGATGGAGGAAAGGGAATAAACAGAAGCTGTTTGCTTTTCCTCAGTGGGAGAGCCTATCTGGGCAGGCAGGAAGGAGAGGACAGGAGGGACAGGCAGGAAGGCTGGCAGATGGTCAGTCCCGTGGAGGGGAGCGGGTGGCTCAGGCAAAGGAGGCTGGAGGGGCTGTGTCAGGCACAGGATGGATTTCCCTCTTTGCTCAGGAAGTCTGTGGTATGTGTCCCCTTCTTGCACTGAAGTGACACATCCTGTTTGTGATGCCAGCAGCTCAGGGATTTCACCCACCCTCCTGAGGCTGCTCCTTGCCTTACTGGGGGACAGTGGTGCTGATGTGGGAAGGCAGAGCACTGGCATTTCTTGCTACAGAAGAGGTAGAAATAGCTCTGGTCACTGGAAGAAGCATTGCTGGGTCCTCCTGAAGCACAACTTGAGTTGTTGTCTTACACACTGGTCCAAACTCTGATCTCAGCTACTCCATGAAAGAAATCCCTTCCTCCCTCCCAAAGAACCATGTAGTTTTAAGGAGATGTTGCTCCCCTCCTGCTTTTCCATCTGCTGTGGACCATGAGTGTTTCAGAAGGTGAAGGTTTGCTGTGCCCCCATTCCCTTCTCTGAGAAGACCTTTGCTCTTCACCAGTTCTCAGTCCCACCTCTCACCACCCCAGCATATCCATGATGGACCTCCTGGAAGGGGACCATCGTGTAAAGCTGCTTCACCCAACAGAGAAGGTGAGCATGGATCTTCCTGCCATTAACATCTGTGGGAAAAGCATTCGTGTGTCACAGAGGGAAACACTTCTGAAGTCAGTGGATGGAGTGAGGAGAAAAGCTATAGAAACATCTGTACTGACCTGGAGCCTCACTGGTGAAAACACTTTAATCCAGCAGTATCCACAAATTCTCCAGACCTTTCAGAAGGAGAGGGACCACTGCACACTGGAATCTGTAGCTCCTTTGAGCTGCAAATGTCCAGTCTTCAGGGAGAGGAAACTGTGAAGTTTCGGCTGAAGGGATGGCTCCCCATGACACTTCCATCATGAGACAGGATCACATTTAATTCACCACATCTGAATGGTTGCATCATTTTCCTTCCTTGAAAACAGAAAGAAAATCCTGGTTTTTCCTTACTGCCTCCTTTCCCCTTGACTTGCCTCACCTTGGGATGGTGTTTTGCCACCCTAAGTCACCACATGAGAATCTCCCAGTGCAGGAGCATTCCTGGTTCAGGTTCATTCCCTGTATCCCATGGTCTGGGTGAGGGGAGTGGATCATGGAGCACCCCAGTGCACCAGTGACAGTGACATGGTAAATCCCACAGCTGGATGCAAATGGGAGCAGCCCAGAGCCAGCAGCAGACTCTCTCTCACCCCTAGGCGTGGCTGGAGCAGCACCAGCAGCAGAGAGCGTCGTGCCCAGCTGGGTGATGCAGGCAGGCCCCAGGCTGTTACCCACTTAAGTATTCCATGTCAGGCTGGTCAGATCACCTCAGTGTGAAAATTATTCAGGGGGTTTTATAGCATTTTTCAAATAAACATGCAGTGCAGACTATTTTCATTACTTTCCCAGCCTCCTGTAAAATTTGTCAACAGAGTGGTTGGGGAAGAAATTAACTGTGTGTGTCTGGGGTGGAGAGTTCAGCAACAAGAAAGTCTTCTGCCCCTCAGTGCTGCTGTACAGAGTCCCCATGCCCCTTTCTCAAAGCAGGAACCAAGAAAATGCTCTAGGTCAGGCATTAACCTGAGCCCAGGGCTGTCTGAATGTGTTAAAACATATCAATACCACTGAGGCTAAGAGGGCTAGATTTTTCCGTGGCTGCTAGGAACGAGACAATGCTTCCCATGGGCACCTCCCTGGCGATGAAGATGCAACTCTCCCAGGAAGAAAGTTCAGTGCTGTCCTGCTGGCCTTCAAAGGGCGCGTTTCATCTCGGTGTGTGTCCGTGAGCGCGCAGTTGAGTGGCCGGGTTTACGGCGGGTGAAATCATTAACACTCCAGGAGCATGAATGCCCCACTTCTGCAGGAGCAGCCGGCGGGCTCGGCACGGCCGAGGTGCGAGCGAGCCAGCTGAGACCTGAGAAGGCTCAAACATCCCCCGGCACATCACGGCAGCTCTTGCTCAAAGGGGACTTTATAAAGCATTTTCTATCATGTTGAAAAACACCCATTAATTAGCAACGCCTATTTCTCTTTGTCCCTTAGGTGACAGAGATGCACTTTCAGGATCTTCCTTTTCATTTCTCCCCATTTCCTTTCCCAAGAAACTTTCTTTTTCCGTGTGTTTTCATTGTAGCCAAAAACACCAACAGTGCTTCTCTATGGGGCTAAATGTGGGAATAAAAGCTTAGGTCGTGGCTGCCATTCCTGGCATGGTGGGAGAAGTTCCAGAAGCCTCCCTGGTGGGCTGGGACCTGCACTGATCTCCTGCAGCCAGCCAAAAGGACTGTCTAAAGTGGTGATGGCAACACAGAGGAGTGCCACAGCCATCTGTAGCTGGGATCAGATCCCTACAGCATCCTCTTCCACACCAGCCAGCAGAACCACCCCAGAGCCAAAGACTTTCAGGCTTTCCTTTAGCTGGAAAGTTTCATTTTGATTTTGATAAAACCAAACCTCATTTTTAAGGCTCTGAGTCCTCAACAAGAGCCTCAGAAGAGCTCTAGCAGGAACAAAGCAGACTGAATGGAGAATGGCTCTTGAAAGCCCTTCTGTCACATATATGCTTTACTTTGCCACTCTGAGTCAGCATTTGGCCTTACACCTCTGCTTTTCCCAGCCCAACCAGGAGAGTGGAAGAACTGGAGTTCCTGAGGATTTAGTAACTAATGTGACTAAGGAATAAAAACAGTGATTCATATATTTATTTCTGAGCTTGAGCTCTCTGTTTGAATTGCTGCTATTTACAGGTGGTGGAACGTTGTTTCTGGGTGAAAATATTTGCAAACCCCTGTATTCATTAAGCCTTACCCGTCATCTGCTCACATGTCCTCACCATAGAGGTGCTATTTTTTGCTGTTGCTCTTTTAAACTGATTTCCTGTTCTTCATTCAGAAAGGGGAAAAAACCAAAGTCAACACCCTCAAGAACAAAACCAAACCTAAACCAAAATCAAAACTTGGTACAATCCAGCTCCTGAGTGGCACAGCATAAGGAGCAAACAGGAAGGAGCCATCACATACGTCTTAACCCAAAAATCACTGAAGAGAGGTTCTTTTATAGGTGCTTTGGAGTGGCTAATGTTCTTAAAGAAGTTGGAGTCACTTCACCAGCCATGCTCTGGCAAATAATGACACAAAGAGGAGATTGCTGTTCCTGTGGGGATTCCCAGCAAATCAGACTCAAAACTTTTCCAGTAGTGAGATATTCCAATAACCAAATCTAGCCTTCCCTTTGTGACTGATATCTCCTCTTTTTCCATGAGTACCCAATGTGGTGGTAACCCTGAGCACCTAATCCCTACCTCTGCTGTAACCCAGACATTGCACTTCTTGGGCTACCCAGGTTAAAAAAAAAAAATACTGAACTGTGGCAACTCCAAATGTTTTTTTCCATTAAAGCTGCTTGGCACAGTGATTTCCCTTCTGTCTCACCCTTTGGACAGCTGCCTCGAACTTTATCCACATTTAGGTTCAGGACGTCAAGATGTCTGAGCCCAAGTGGTTTGGGAGTAAACAGGGCTAATGGAAATACCTCTGGACAATGCCCCTATATTTAAAAAGTAACTATATATATTGTGTGTACAGACTATTAATGGGGCTCTTGGCCACACAAATGAATTCAGTCACTGCGCTTGAGAGCACATTTGGTTATTAGTCATCTCCCTGACATCTCTGAGATGAATCCCGCTAGGAAGGGCTGTATGGGAGCTACAGCCTGTGTCCAAGAGGGCACAGACCTTAGCCAGATTAACCACAAACCCACTGGGATGGGTGGTTTAGACACAGGGCTGTTAAGGAAGAACAGATTTGTTCCAACTCCTTCTGACGTCACCAAATAATTCTTGTCATTAGTTGACATGGATGCTACAGTCTGGGTGGGAAAAAAAAAACCAGATTTATTGAATCCTTTTGTCTCCTCTGATTTTACAGTTGTGCTTTTGTTCCTGTCTCTCTCACTGGTATTTCCTTGGCAGCTCATGAGGGATTTCTTTTTTTGAATGATCGATCTCGTTTTGCGCCAAAAGAGAAAGGAGAGACAACCATTCTCCAAAGCTCAGGAAATGTGACATCACCCAAAATGCAGACCCAGCCTTTTGGCGGCCAGGTGGTAAAATGAAATATTCTCAGCCATCTCAGCATCTCCATTGCAAGGAAATTAGAAACAGAAACTTGGGATGACAGCCCTTGGCAGCTCTATTCAGCTCTGGTTTGGGACGCTAAAAAAGCCAGCTCGGTAAGGCTGCTAGAGAGAATAATAAAAGGGCCTAAATTTTGCCAGAATTGTGGATTTCTGCTTCGCCGCTGAGCAGAAGCTGAGTGGTGACTAACACGTCGCTTGACACAGTTTGGCACTGCTGGTACCTCGTGGGCCTGGGGAATCGTGGAGCTGCTGCAATCCCAGCCAAGCCCACTGCTATCCCAGCCAAGCCCACCGCCCCATCCCGGCAGCTCTGGCATGGGAATGGCAGTGCTTGCACACGGAGGGGCACGGGAAGCTGGCAGGAAAATGGGCATTTCACTCTGCATCCAGACAGGCTGCAGAGCATGGGAGCGAATGCACATCCAACAGCGAGGGCCATGGTTCGGCTTTTTCTGAAATTCTGGGCAATTTTGGGAGAAGCGTGTTTCCGTTTCAGCAATGGGCATCAGCAATGGCTCTCAACAGAGCTTAACACTTTGGGAAAGCAAAATGTGACCAGAAGTCTTGCAGTGGGCCAACAGGCTGCTAGGGTTGTGGAAAGCAGAGCTTTGTCTCCAAAAGGTATGTCTCTGCTCATTGATAGGAAGAACAATTTCTGCCCTTGTCAGTTGGCATTTTATGGCCTGGGTCTGTTCAGGGAGGTCTGGCAAGGAAAATCCCAGTACTGGTCATAAAACCTTTGCCTCTGTGCTTTCCTAATGTCTTCATGCTTCGATTAGCTTGACACAAGCTCTTTATCTTAGGGGTGAATTTGACAGTTTTATGCTGCTGTAGGGTACCTGCCCCCCATGTGCAGAACAGGCAGGAAGCTTCCTGAGCTGATGTGTGACAGCAGAGTCCTGCAGGCTGACATTTGTTCTGGTTAGGTGCCAAAGGCTGCTCCAATAGCCCCATGTACCTGGTCCTCCACACCAGGGACAGCACAGATGGCCAAAGAAGGCAGTCACATGTCCCATGTATGTGGTATAATCTCCTCGGAGAGATTTCAGCAGCAGTGTTTCAAAGAGCCTTCATGACCTCTTAGCAGAGATATTAATATATCCCCTCCCAGCACAACAAGGGTCACCTTGAACCTGGAACCCAAACCAGCACGGAAATAAGAAATGAACCACATATACCTTAAGTCGATTCAAGTCACCCAGCCCCTTCTCAAGGCTGTGTGTCACCTGGAGAAGAAAAGCCTTAGAAGTGAGGGATGGACCCAAGCATTGCTGATGGCAGCACCATAAACAACCCCATGAGCACAGCAAATGTGCCACAGATCCCCCATACAGTATCACTCTTATACAGTAGATTAATTACATAGAGTAATGCTCTTTGCTGCAGCACCATCACAAAACAAAAGGCCAGAGTATCAAAAGCTAAGCATGTGGCCAGAGTAGGGCAGCTGGGTTGGCCACCAGTGCCAAAGACTCCTCTCTACCCATGGCTGGATGCAAGTGCAGAAAGAGTCTCAAAGCCATTTGGAGCTTGCTGGGCACCAGACTGTGATGAGCAGCAGCCTGCAGTCCTGCAGGCCAGGGTACTTGCTGCAGGACTGAGCCACGGTGCAAAGGGCTCCTCTCCAGCTCCATGGCTTTGGCATCGTTACACTGCACCCTGTCGGGCTGTCTGGCTGAGTCCCTGCATGTGGGATTAATGGGAAAGTGGAAGGAACAGCCACTGGTCCTTGACAGTGAGCTTCACTCTTTGGTTAAGCTGTAGTCATAACTACTGCATCCTGCTGGTGCTGTGATGGCTCTTTGGTAGAAATGGCAAAGATGGTAGACATGGGGAGCCAACACCTTCTTGGTGCTCCCAAGACATTGTCCCTTCAGCTCTTGTCTTTTTTGCTTATTTTTACTTGATCTGCAGAGTAAATTTTTTTTCTCAGTAGTATCTGTGAGTGCTTTCTTTAGAATTAACCTGGGGGTGACTGCTGCTGTTTGTTTTTAGAGGACAGTCTATATGGAAATGTTCTTTTCCTCCTCCACCCAGGGCCAGGTTCAGTGATGGGGAAAAATGTTGAGAAAAGCAAAGAGAGGGAGAAAATAAAAAGCCTGGCTCTTAGCTCCCACACATGCGAGGAGACCCGAGAACCAGGTAGAGCCTTCTTGTGTTGAGTCCTTAAAAGCTTCATTGTGATGTCTTTGCGAGAACATATTTATTTTGTTTCCTGAGCCGTATGAGCAGGGCATTGTATCTGCTGGATTAAGGCAGCTCTGTGCTGCTCGGAGAACTATGAAATCCCTCCTCTGTCAGGCTGATGTGAAAGGATCCCATTCATCTGAGCACCCCCGCCCGGTGGGGTCTGCTTAGCATTCATCCCAAAGTGCGACAGAGCTCCCACTGCTGTCTCTGGCTCACGCCGCTCCTTCCCTCCTCTCCCACATCCCCGCTGCCCCACATGTGCCGGCAGCCAAGAAAAGAGAATAGGGAACCTTTGCTCCGTGTCTGCTCACGGGCGGCTTTCTCCTCATTGCTATGCAGCGGGCATTTGCCCCAGTACCCTACTTCACACCAGTCAATGCTCCCGGCCCCGCCGTGTGCCAGCGACGTGCGGCGCAGCAGAGCCAAGGCATGTGGGAGGGCAGTGACGACACGTGAATCAGCAGCATCCCTGCCGTGGCAGCCGGGGCACTGCTGGGAACGAGCACTGGGGCTGGGTGGGAAGGAGGAGAGGGAGCGTGAATGTGAGAGAGTGTGAGTATGCAAGTGTGTGTGAGTATGTGTGAGTGTGCCTGTGCTGGCACAGAGGCCAGCCTGTGCAGGGGATGTGGTGCCTGGAGCTGGAAGGGCCAGGAGGGGCTGTGAATCAGGGAAGCAGATTGGTGTTGCAGGTGTGTGGAAGAGATCAAGGTCTTGGACAGTTTCCGCTTTCTTGAATGGCAACTGGACGTTGAGTTTTGTTCATAGTTTGGATTCCTGAGATGAAGCCAGAAAACATTTATTTGCTCTAACTTTTCTAACATCTGGCCAGGGTCTGACCTTTTTTTTTTTTAATTTTGGCAACTACTGGTCAAAGACAGTGTTGGGGGAAAATTGTGAAGATAGCCCTTGAGAATGACACATTGTCCAAGCCATACACTAAGCAATGTTTCCTTCCTTGCTTATACCTTATTCAGATGAAATTGGACCTTTGCCTGAACATCTGTGCCAAAAAAACCCTCCCAAAACACTTGCACCTGAGAGATAAGGATGACTCTAAGTCAGCCCAGCCCATACAGTATGTGGGACTGAAAAAGCCACTGATGCTCAGAGCTATTTCTCCACATGAGGATGGTCATTTCTGTGTGTGTGTGAATTTACAGCCTTGTCCACTGAAATTCAGCATCAAGAAATGGGTTGGTCAATTTGGACTGGACCTTTGCACTTCAGGCAGGCTCTGCTCTTGCACATCAGCCATGACAGATGGATTTGGAGGCACAAATTCCAGTCAGGCACTGGTGTCTCATCCTCTGCCCAGACCCTGGATGGGATGGGGTATAGAGAATCTTCCAACAGATTGTTTGATCTCTATGTGTGGCCCTTGCAGCAGAAGGAAGTGTCTAAAGTCTCCTTGGGAAACAAAGACCCTACCGACAGCAGAGGAAACCTGCCAAGCCTCGCAGTGTGTGGCCATATTAGACCTCAGCTTCGCCCATCAATAACACCATTTATTGTTTTTAGAGGGAAAATATACGTTTGTGAGCACAGGATTTCCCAAGCTGACTGCTTCTTTGGAGAGGGGGAGAAAAGGGTCTCTGGCGTGGCTGGAAAGCACCACTTTGCTGCCTTCTGGGCCCCTCCAGAGGCATCACATTTCACTCAGGTTGTCATTTCTGGTTACACTTCCAGCCCTTTCTATTAATGGTGGGCAAAAAACAAGCACCCCTTTCTTCCCACCACAGGACTCGCATGGGTGTGCAGGGGGAAGCCAGTCCCTGAAGAAAGGACTGCTGAAGAGGGACAATCCCATTGCACCCTCCTGGTGATGGCTTGGCCACATCCTGCTTGGGGAGAGTGTGCCTGCAAGCCGGGAGGGGCAGAAACTCTTTGTGATACCTGAGGGCTGAGCTCACGGGAGACATGACGCAATCACAGAGCTCTCGAGAGAAAGCCCCAGGGACCAGCGGCTCAAACACTGCTGCCTTGTGCCTGGAACAACACTTCCAGTCTTCAAGCTTTAAGAAGCTCCAGTCTGTTGGCAGGATGCTGCTCAGGGCTGGCTGGAGGCTGTGGGATTCAGGGAGGCTGAGCGCCAGCTCTGGTGGGAGCTCCAGACTCCACCGATGCCTCTGAAGACCTCTCCCAGTTGTCACTCCTAAGCAGTGAGCAGGGATTTCTCCTGTCCAGCTATCTGGTGTGTTTTACAGGACCAGCTGCTGAACACAGCAGAAGCAGTATCTGCCACTTCCACATGGTGTTGTGTCCCTCTTTGCTCCTTCTTTGCTGCCCCATCCATCGCAGCTCCCCTGCAATCAATGGAGTCACATCCAAGGAGCCAAGGGCAACCTGTGGCTGTTTGAACACATGTTTTATACACTGACCTGTGACTTCAGCATTTCACTGCTGGCTGTCACCATCTCACCCAGGGCCAGCACACAACCACAGTGCCACCAGCTCCCTTGAACCCTAATCTCATTCTTTTGGTGACATTCTATGGGTTCATACCAGTGGGAGCAGGTTCACTGGCAGGCTGTCCAGCTTCCTGGGAAGGAGAATATAGCATCAGATACAAAGATGGTGAATTTCTTTCTGAGGAGAAGATAAAATCTGTATATTCAAGAAGACTCCTTCAAGAAAAAAGGAGGTCAAGAAATAAAGGGCTTCATCATGCTATAAAAGACAGCAGTCTCATGACTGCTCATTTCACGTGGCATTTCCTAAATAGAAGCCAGCTCTCTCTAAGAATGGGTTTTCCTGAGAAATTCCTACACTAATGTATGCAATCTGCCTGTGGAAGGGGTATTATGCATTCTCTTGGGGCCTCATCCAGCATGGGTGTGAATCTGTCACCGTTCCTTAGGGCTCATTCAGGCTCATCATCTCCATAAGGAAAATATAAGTTCAGGCTTCTGCACGCTCTGTGCATGAACTAGGCTGTGCTGGCCAAGCTTCATACACGTATGGTGGGGAACTAAGCATGCAAACCACAGCAGATATATTTCCTGAGTGTAAATTGTGCCTAAAAAGTCAGCAATCCTGCTTCTGTACATTGCCAGACTCCTGTTACTCCAGTCACACACGTATGATCCAGCTAGAGAAGAGGTTTTAATGGTACTGAGTACGGAAATCGTGATCCATCCAGCAAGGCCAGCTCAGAGATGAAGGCCCTGATGTGGCCCTAGTTCTAGTTTGGATCTTTGGGCTGCAGTCTGGGAGGATCAAAGAGCTTCAAGAGCACAGGCTTCTGGCTGTGTTAGTCAGCTCCAAGTCTACTGAGTGATCCACTGCTTTATCTGGCAGGTGTGAGTCCCAGCAGGGAGCACCGTGCCCAGGACTGACCACCCAGCCAGGATCAGGTGCAATGCAAATGCTGACTGGCATTTGGAGGAGCAGACTCCAGCAGAGATCCTTTAGTTGTTGTATGATTCACACATTGGCAACTGTGAATCCGTCCTGACTTGTGTGATCTGAGGCAGGCTGCTGTCCCTTGTCATCACAGGAAAGATGGGCTGGGAGACAGAGCAGCTCAGAAGGGGACTTAGAGACGGAAAGTCTTTGATGAGAGAAAAGAAGCATCCAAATGACACTTTTCTCAGTAATTTTTGCTAATTATAAAGCCATTGAGTGTTATCCCCAAAGCCTCTCTGCATGAGGGAGCTTAATCACTGATGACAATTTTTTGGCATTTTTCAGACTTGTCACTGACAAGAACACACACCAGACACTCCACCCAATGGCAACATCTGCCTCAACAAAATGAAGTCTCCACGTTGCTCTCAGCTCCACAATTCACTATGTCAAATTCTCTGTTTGCCCCACTAGTCACACCATGATGTTACCTCAAGGTAGCTACTGGTCTCAGCTGTTTACAGAGCATCCTTCTCACAAACAATACAAACATCTTCTCCTTCCAAAAGTCTCTTTGTGGCCTGCAATGTCCAGGAGAGGAACAGGCAGAGCCCATTTGTGAGCTGTGCTATACTGACTGGAGATCTGGATTTCTCAGCTCCTCAGTTTTGTTCACACTTGTGACCCTGCTGGTGTGGATCTGGAGACTCTGTAGACAACTTTAACCCCCAAAATAAAACCAGGAAAGAAACAGTGAACAGGGAAAAGAAGGAATTGCTTGCCCAGGGGCTGGACTGTGGGAACCTGGGGCGAGCTGTGCCTCACCTCACCAGACCTAGGCCCAGTTTAAAGCTTCACCTAAGTGTCACAGCCAGCCAGCCCTTTCAGCCAGATGTGGGAGCACACAACCATGAGCCAAGTCTCCTGTGCTGAATGTCCAAAGGTGCTGGCTAAGCCCCTTCCCTCTCCAGACATAATCCTAATTGCCAATGCTTGGCAGCCACTCCGTCGTGAGCAATAAGGGAAATTCATATTTTGTGTTTCAAATGTGTTTATTAGCCAAGAAGTTATCACCTGCAAGTGGATGCTAGGGCATGTCCAGAAACCTCTTTCCCTAAGGTTCCCACCAACAATGTAGGCACTGTAAGGCCTCATGGCAGCTTGGTACCAGCTCCACTTCTGCTGAAGCTGTGCAGGAGCCTAGTGAGATCCAAGGGCCTTTTTTTTAACGTCACAGAGCAACTTTTTTGAATGGCTAGCTCAGAGGCGAAGCTTTTTGAAAAGCTTTATGGTCACTGGAGGAAATCTGTGAGTTGCAGTGTGTGGCTGTTTGATGATGGGGAGCACGTAAAGCGTCCTCTTGGGACGAGGCTGGCACGCTGGCTCTTTATGCCTGTGACCTGGTGCACATTCATGCTCTGGCCTTGGAGTGTGAATATCCCACTCATCTGACTTCTCCACACCCCCAGCTAATTACAACTCTGCATTTCCTTAAAGAACCCCAGGTGCAAACATACAGATTAGAGGCGGTTACAGGAATAGGTTGGTTGGCTTGCAGAGCTAAAAGGTTATTGTTGTTTCCACGGGGGTTTTATACAGTGTGCATGTGTCTGTCCATACGTATATTTATATTTCAATTATATTTATGTTATTATTTCAATTACAACCATCCATCTCTTCATAATGCCTTATTTCATTCTGCCCCAGATTAAGCCCTGGTTGAATGCCAGCTCTGAAATGGCATGAATGAGTCCTCACAGCATCGGGAACCTTTCATCATGGAGGTCTTGAAATAAATGTCACCACCACTCTCATCTCTTTCTCTCAAACCCTCTTTTGCCCCATCCCTCCTTCCTGCTCACTGAGGACACTATGGCAGTGTACTGACTTGTGAAGAAAGAGACTCTTCTTAGGTACCATACGTGCCCTTCAGCAGGAAGGAGGTTGGGATGCATGGACAGTTTGTGTTCATCTGTCCCTTGGGATGCTGTGACAAGGGTCTTGTCTTCCCTGACCAAATAAAAATAACTGAAAGCCATTATGCTCTTCAGCTCAGATGCAGGAGTGAAGAGGAGGCATTATGGGTTTTTTGCAAGGCCAGTTTACCTGAGCCAACCCTTGGCACTATTCACATATCCCACTTCCCTGGGATAAACACATGCTTTTAGTTAGAAAAGGTGAGATCAGGATCATACCTGACCCATCACTGTGCAACCAGAGTGCAACTTCAAAAAAAATACTTAAATTTAAAAACAAAATCAGGCATCCATTTAGCCACCTGAAAACTGTTGAGGTGTCTTAAAGACTACACATGAAACCATCAGATCAAACCATATTTGTGATGCAGCACAAGAATTTGGAAGGAAATATCTCAGCTTTCCTTGTGACCTTTGCTATCAACACTGCCCACAGCTGCCTGGGGGGCTTTTAGCTGCCATGAGAGGATCTTGTGGGGCACAGAGGGTGAGGGTGTCACAGCCCAATGCTTTGGTATCTCATCTTGGGACATTTTGTATTCTAGACACATTCTTAGGAAGAAGCAACATCAGGATGCCCAAATGAGGAGTGTGTGAATCATCGTGTGGAAAGCCACATCTGAACAATAATCAAATTCCTGAGGATTCCTATCTTCAGAGCTCTCATTTGCTCCTGTGCCAGGAGGAGGAAATATAATTCAAAATGAGACAGTTTGAAGTCTGTTCTCTGAGGGTCTAGAAACCATTTTACAGCTTCAGTCATTCTCACATGCTGAAGTTATTGCCTTAGTAAATATATCAACAGGGAAGCATAAACTGCTTTAAAGTTAAGGAAATTCCAACAACTGGATGAGCTGGTGTGAGCACTGGTGGAATGAATCCCAGGCTCCTGAGGGCTAGGGTGATTCAGGCTTTGCATTCTCATGGTTTGTGCTTCCACCAGATTTCCTTGATGCAATTATTTTCTTGCGACTCTGCAGTCTACAAATTCTAAATATAACCTTGCACATAAAAGAATACCCTACTTTCTGAAACAGCCCATTGCCAAAAGTCCTGCCAAACAGTTGCTTTTTATATTACATTAGTCATGAATTGTGGCTGACAACAAGTTCCTCTTTGCAGACCCCTCCCAGAAATCTTGTGGAAAAGTCCTTTATTTATTTATTTTTAAAATAATTCCAGCCTAGCTGAGCATATCAGGCAGGAAAACATTAACATTTTCCAGAAGCAGATGATGTCTCATGCTCCCTTTAACAGTTGTTGCTGGTCCTTTAACAGATGTGTGGGAGAGATGCAAGTGACTGAGCTGGAAAGTGGTGTCATTTCTCAATACCAGTAAAGACACATGAGGCCAAGCTTTGAAAATAGCTTTTATAGTCTAGGAAGGATGAGGGAGTGAACCTAGAGATCTTCTGTGTTAGCTAGTGGAAGGTGTCATTCTGGATCTGAGGTTCAGACTCCCACCTTCATGTTTTCACAGCTTGGGTGCTGAGCGAGGTGAAAGTTCCAAAACAATCACAAGATCAAAAGAGTTTTTCAGGGCTCCCCCAACCAGGAATGAAAGAGACATTCAGTGCTGAGAGGTGGAAGAGCCAGCCCTCTGCCATGGTCAGAGCTCTGGGTATCTGCTTAGCTCAGTGCTAGAGAAGCTTCACCTTCATCACCTGGCTTCACCCATTCCTGCTCCTCAGAACAAGGCAGGTGCCAGGACTCCAGTTATCTCTGCACTAACCAAAGGAACAAGCTTAGATGATATGGAATGGAATGGAATGGAATGGAATGGAATGGAATAGAATAGAATAGAATAGAATAGAATAGAATAGAATAGAATAGAATAGAATAGAATAGAATAGAATATTTCAGTTGGAAGGAACCTACAATGATCATCAAGCCCAACTTACTTACATGGGGAAAAGCAAGTCCCTATCCCTTTGCCATTCCCTGAAAGCAGCTCTTTGCTATTCCCACTGCAGCCCTTAGGATATCCATGCTCATAAATCTGTGCACTATAGGGACTCCAGGACCTCTCTGCCTTCCTGCCATTTAACACTGACCCAATGCCTCACATCATCTCAAAGTCCAGGCAGCCAGATTTGGAGTCAAGCACAGGGTGGCACTGTGCAATAGGGTGTCCACTGCAAACCAGGCTGGAATTTGGTCTTTGTTCAAGCACCGTTAGGAGGAGGAGAAGGGAGAGGAGGTGCAGGGTGTGGTACCATTGCAATTTTCCTAGAGGCAAAGCCAGTTAAAGTTCACATCCCCCGGCTACTCCTTCCTCTCTGAAGTCAGGCAGCTGGCCACCGTGCTCCATTGTGCCAGCTTGTGTCTAACTAGGTCAGGGATCTCTGTTTAAAAATAGCCCTTGAGAACAAACACAAGCTTTCTCATGAGCCTTGAAAATTTCACTGAGTTTGAGCACGGAGCAGGTGCTCATCAACAAGAGTTGGAGTGAGGGAAAGAAAAAGCAGAGAGAGTAGATCCTCACCTGTCTGGTTTTTCCACTGAGACATGGATTCAAGCCCAGCACACGTGGGAGTCAGCAGGGGCTCTGGAGGGAGCACTTATGATGTCTAGGATTAGCAGGAAGCTAATCTGATTTACAGGTAAACCCACCTTTTCTGAAAAAACACACAGGGATCACCAAATCTCAGCCCTGCTCCTCTACCCTGTGCCTGAACCACCTGCCAGGGTGGTGTGCCTGGCCAAAGGAGCTTACAAAGCAAGTGCTGGTGTCCTTCCATTGTCCAGCTGGGCACGATGCAGCTCTTGTGCTGGATGCTGCTCTGCAGAGCCCGTGGATATCTGGTGGGATGCACAGCCAGCGACAAGGGCCAGAGCTGCTGTCGCTGTGGCTGCTCTTCAGGGACCCAAAGAGCACATTTCTCATCCTTGAACTCCAAAGTGTGTCTATTTTAACCCTGCTCTCCATGGCAACAGAGACGAAGCAACGCTGTCTCTGCCTGGCGCACCCCCTTGTTGTTCTTGTGAAGGGTTTTCTCAGAGCCGACCACCTGAACCAGTGGCTCACAGCTAAGCCAAGCCTTTCCCACCCTCTGCCTCTCCTGGATGAAATTCTTTCAGGAACAGCTAGTTCCTTTTTGGCCTCGGTATTAGAATTGTTAAATCAAACTTGGATACAGCTCTCGAAACCTTCCCCCAAGATGCCTTTTAATTAAAGCAGTGGAAAGAAAAGACCAGTCTAAATGTTGTAACGTTTTTAATTAGTGAAACCTTTATTTTATTTGCTGAAAAACAAGATTACCTTTAAGTCCATTAAAATGAGTCCTTCGTTGAAAGGCTTTACAGTGTGTGTGAAACAGAGATTTAAAGGATATTAATAAGAGCTTAAACATCTTTAACATACTAAAACAATTGAAGAATGACATTTTTAATGGAAGAGCTAAAATAACCTTTTATTCCCACCACAATGAATGTGCATGTTTGTGTATTGATGCCTTTGAAGTTCACTTGAAGAAACATGCACCTGCCTTCATCCAGACCCACCCATTCATTTATCTCTACTGCCATGGGGAACTGTAGTCCTTTCCCAACAATTCCTGAATAAAAATGAGTTTCTCAGACAGGAAATACATGCTGAAATCATAAGCACTTCACCTGCAAGTCCTCTTATTCATGGTCCCTTGAGCTGTTTATTGCAATGGAGGACTCTCTCTCCGCGGAGATGTTTAGGAAAGGGATTTTATAATTTCTATAAAAATTACTTCATATTTTCAGAATCAATTACATTTTACAGATATCAGAGATATAAAGGTAACCTGATCAATTCCTGTTATATTAAGAGGGTGGGAAATGTTCCTTCTTGGACAAACCTCTGAGTGTTGTCTGCTCATGGGTCTCACTGACTTAGCACAGCAGAGAGTACTCACACACTTTCCTCCTTGGCAATCCACCCCAGGTTTTAATGAACAATGTTCACAGGCTCTTCCTAACCTGCTGGCTGAGGAATCTGCTCAGAGGAGGCAGAGCTTGTGTTCACATAGATGTAGCAAAGCTAGCATGCTGTACCTGCCTCTCCATGGGTGTCTCTGGGAAGCACCTAATTCTATCTTAGCTCTGCCATTGTGGAGAGACACATTGGCCTTACCTGCCCACACACTTGGGTGTTCTGTCCACGGTGACCTGTTTTCTTTCTGGTTTTTCCTTTTGCAGGCATTCTTTTATGGCCCCTTGTTAGTGCACATGAAATTGCAGAGACCTGTGTGTTGTCTGAACATTATAATAAAGAAATGGAAGGCTAAAAGGGGGCTCAGGCACCCAGAACAGCTTTTTCATGGTCAGATGATTTAGAGGAAATGATGCTGCTGGGAGTACTGAGACTTTTGACACTGTCAAAAGTTGTCTGCTCTTGGTCAAAACATTTGGCCTGATTTTAGGACTCTTGATCACAGAATTCCATTTCCTATCTCTTCTCAGAGACCATGTCCATGGTCATCATCTACAGGAGGTTCTTTCAGCTTCAGATCATGTTCAAGCCAAAGCACTTTCCTGCTTTCCAAACCCAGCAGCAAAAATCAAACCAAGCCAGGTTTAATCCATCCAGCCTGGATAAAGGGAACAGCAGTGGAGGGGTCCTGGGGCACATCTCTCAGCATGATACAGCTCTTTCTCTGCAGCCTTCCTGCAAAAAAATAACCCTTCCCCCCGCCCTTCAAAAGACCTATTCCTTGTGATAGTAAAAAAGCACTGATTACTATTAAAAACCCAAACCCTGCAGGAAAGCAGGGAGGGGGAGTTTATGGCCATTGACCTTTTAACTCAGGTAGGTTTATAAAGAGCTGTCTTTCTGTTGCACCACTGGGATTGTACAAGTTTCTTGGCCATGAATGGGAGCTTTGTAGGATTCTACTGTGTGGTCATTCACGGGCAATCTGTTGGTCTTTTTAGAGACATTTAATAAAAAAAGAAAACCTATCTAAAATACAGGAGGAGGGGGGTAGGGTGAGTATCAGCTAGCGGCCCAATCAATGAGTGAATGTGTTTGGGTCTCCTCCTGGAAGAGAAAACTTGTTTTAGGAATTTAGCCTGGGACTCACAGGGTTCTGTTTGTATAGCCCTTTCATTTTAAAAACTACAGGCAGGCAAGTAAGAAGAGATGGCTTGGAGCAGGCATGAGGAGAAGAGACAGGGAGGGAAGGGAAAGGGGAACCACCAAGGGGGGGGAAAAAAGAACAACTGTTGGAATTGAGAAGAGGGCAACAGTAGGGATGAAGGCAGAACCAATGGTATTCTCATTCTGTGGGCACCACACGATTCTCCAGCTGGTGGAAAGTTGCTCCCTGGGATGGAGTAGCAACCCCCAGGGTTAGGAGAACCCTGGTCCATGTGTGGTGGTGCACAGCTTCGACTGAACATCCAGACACCAAAAGTCCATCAGTCAACCCGCTTCATCAGGAAGGGCACAATGTGGAGTAACATCTGGGGGTTTTTTGCTGACTGTGTAAAATAAAGCACAGTGGGGCATTGTGCAGGACTGGGATGACTGGACTCTAGCACTCTGTAGATACATGGGATGAACACCTTCCAAGTTTCCCCTGGTACCTGAAGGAGGAAGGGCACTAATTCTGCACCAGCAGCCTCCAATAAACCTGCCTTGCCAATCAGGCCAGCAGCTTAGCTTGGACACTGTGCTTTCCCTTTCAAGTTATTGCTATGAAAAACTGAAACAACTCCCCTTTATCAGTGGTGAGAGAAAGCTGCTCTCATGTACCATGATAAACCACGCTGAGCTCCTTATATGACAAAGGCAATGTAAGTGCCAGGCTCAACCATTAGCTAAGCTCATTTTCTCCATGTGTGCGTGCTTTTATACATATATAATAGGGATATATGAGTCTTTACCTAACTCATCAAAATGTTGGTCTGTGTAATTTTCACCTTTAACATGCAGCTTGTTAAATTCTCTGCATCACCCTGTAGTGATCAAAAAAGGCTCCCAGCTGTTCTTTCCTACCTCTGCTGGGAGCCCTTGCTGTCTATAATGTATTGGCCTTTCCTCCTCAAAGAAATTAAAGAGTTAAACTGTGAATAGTTACTAAGAACATTTAAGGATAAAATAAGTATGTAGCCTGGGGATAAGAAATGTTCACTGTTCTTCACTGGTGCTCTCAAAGAGCTTAAAGAAAATATCTCCCACCAGCTGGTCTGCAAAGTGTGTGACTTGTACATTTGTAAACCTGGAAAGTCAACAACCATATATGATGTTAATATTTGCCAGCCAGAACCCACAAGTCATATACAGAGACCTTTGCTCTGTCCTTGCTAAGTTGAGGACTGGACTTTAGTTGTGACTGGCTGGAGGAAAAAAAAATTGCCTTGTGAAGGAAAACTTTCCATTAGCATAAAGCCAAAAGCATCAGCCAGTGAACCAGGTGGACGTGCCTTTACTCCAGGGCACTTCAGGGGCAAGAAGGAGGGGACTTGGGGGTGTCCCACAACACATGAAGATAGTCCCTAAATTAGACCAGTCCCTGAGCTGGTCAACAAGTGGTGGAGAGCCTGGGCTGGAGATCAGGAGCTGTGAGGTCTCTGTACCCACAGTATTGAGAAAGTGGTGCCTGCTTTGGGAAAGTGATGGCTCTTCATCCCTGAGGAGACCTGAGGAGAAACAGGGAGGAGATGAAGTCAAATCCTCTGGTTTCTGCTGCACTTCTAGGCCTGGGGCTGTGAGTCCCTCCTGAAATGCTTAATTCCTAGATGTACACTGGGGAAATGGTGGTGTCTCTTTTTCAGGGTTTCTGAGGAGCTGAACCAGAGGCCAAAGCAAACCAAGGTTTGCTATCAATGACTCCATTGAGGGCTGGGGCAAGCAGAGCACACAGCTGCAGGGCACAGATGCTGAAATGAGGGGGCCTGCCCAGTCTGTGCATCTGCAGGACAACCAAGTATTGGGAGGGAGGAGGGGGGTGTGGAGAAGGACAGAGAGGTTGCCACTGAAAGCGTGGAAATTGCATAGATTTGGAGTTTCCACTCCGAAGTTCTTATAAGGTGTGAATTTTGGCAGCTCTTTATGGCTCCCATGGTAACCTGAGAGATTGGAGCTAGGATGTCTGGGGAGAAAGATGGCAGTGGTGTGTTTTAGAGTCCCAGTAGCTGTCCCCTCATTTGTGAACTGGGAGTCCTGGCATGATACAGCACACAGGGAAACACTGCAGACCCTGCCAAGATTGTCATGGATGGTTCAGCTCTGGGTGCAATGCTGCCTTCAGCATCACCTTTTACCCCTGCTCACAGAGTTCACCAGCAGAAACACCTCTGTGACCAGCCAGCAGCTTCTGACAGCTGCACACACACACACAGAGCTCAGCACTTCATTCCTCTCCCAGCTGCCTGGCCTGGGCAGCGAAGCAGCAGGACAAAAGCAGAGGGAGGTGATTTAGGATATCAAACCCCTACTCCTCTCCTGCTTAGATAATGGCTCTGAAGCTCATGTACATCAAATAGTTATCTAAATATCCCAGCCCTCCATGGTGCAGAATCTACTGTGACCCTCCAGCCAAGAGCTCTGTCCCTAGAGGAAGGGAAGGCAGAGAGATGTGCACAAGAGGTAGGAACAAGGTCCTGTCAGGTCAGTGTGCCTGGCTGCAAGGAAAATAATCAAAGCAACAGGGATCTCTGGAGGAAGGGAGACCAGCAGCATCATCCCTTCTGCAGACACAACCTCCAGGCACCAGGCAGTCACATCTCTGTCATGAGAACTGAACAAGCTCTTCTGGATTTTCCTTCGCTTCCCTCCCCTCCAAAAAAAAGAAAAAACAACCCAAAAATCCCAACAAAAAAAGCAGGGCCAGAAGGAGATTGTACTTGACCTTGGGCAGGAAGAACAGGCTGGCCAGGACATAAGCACATATCCTGCACTAATGATCCATCATCTAATGAGTGCTGGATGTGTTGTCCAGTGTCTCAAGGCAGGAGTGCTGCTCAGAGAACATCAGCACATTCTGCGCTGTAAAGAAGCTCAGGGTCCTCTTCTCCAGGGCTTCCTGGAGTTTATGGGTTTAAAAAGCACAATTAGACAGTTGTTTCTGAATGGCCAGAGCACTGAGACTGTTGTTGCCACAGACAATGTGAACAAGTGAGGTGTGGGCTTGAGGGACTGTGCCCAGGGAAAGTCAAGGATACCCCAGCTTTCCCCAGCCCTGACATGATGGGACTGACCTGGAGACAGAAGCATCCTCTCCATTTGTACTGAGGCTTGGAAAATGCTCATGCTACTTGAAGAGCAGTCCTTCAGGGTTCTCTTGCTGCTCTCCCAGCAGTGGTGACACTGCCCAGGTTTCAGCCCTGTGTGTTGTCCTGCAGCTGGCTGGGTGGTGAGAGGAGTCTGTGCTGTGCAGACAAGCTCAGGCTGGCCTGGGGAAGGGACAGAGGGGCTCACATTGCTGGGACACACAGAGCATGCTTTGGGACAGAGTACAGCCCAGGCTATGGCTCATCCCAGACCTTGGCCAGTCAGTGAAAGCTGGAAGGAGCCCTGGGATGACAGAAGGAGTTCTCAACTCTTCCTCTGACTGCGGCTTTTGTGAGTCAGGTTGTGTTTGCATAAACTGGACCTGGTTGCTAGCTGCAGGTTTTCCTGCCCATAACCACCCTGCTTTTAAAGACTTTCAGCCGTGCCATAATAGAAATTTTTATGGTGACTCCATCCCTGCCTTACTGCAGACACATTCTGGATCGAGCAGTCAGCGATAACACTAAGGGAATAAGATTATTTGGGCAATTTTTCTTCTTTTGACAGCACTTGAACTATGAGAGATTCCAGTAAGAGCAATTACTGGCAGAATGGACATGGAAAAGGTGATTTTTAAAAAAGCAAATATTGGAGAGAGTGTTTGGAATGAGGGATTGAGAAAGAAATTTGACCTGTGTCCCATCAGAGCAAGCAATGCATCTTTGTCACCACAGAGGTCCTACAGTCCCAAACCTGGGGAGGGAAGGAGTTCAAGAACTCTTTTAAAATGAACACATGCTGTGCAGAAAGCTGTGTTTTCTTCACAAGCAATGGGCCTGAGAAAGGCAAAAGACTTCAGCAACCCACAGGCTGACAGGTTTCTCCCCATTTCAACTGAGTGAAGGGAAGATACTGGCCAACATGCTTTATCCAAACTGTGGGTGTGCCAGGATGGTCTGAAGTTCTGCCCTTACTCATAGCCTGACTCATCCTGCAAGAGCTTGTTGGGTGGAAAGTGCCCCCTCTGCAACCTCCATGGCAGAGCCAAGAGTTTCAGGAGCCTTTGGGTAAGCCCGTGGCAGGGACTTCATGGCAGAATCCTTGACCTTCAAAGCCTGCAGTTGTCTCGAGACAGAAAGCCTCTTCCCACCCTGCCTTACTCACTTCTTTGCCTTTCTCACACAGTGGAGGTCAGAAGAAGTGCCATATATCCCCCCCTGTCCCATCAGAGCTGCAAGTCTTGCTTTAGGGCATGTTGGCATTGCTGTGCCAGCTTCAGATTTTCTTGTACAGCTCAGATTCATCTGCCAGACCTTCCTGGGACAAATGACAATCTCTCCAGAGCCCAGCAGTGGTGCAGGCTGGCACCTCACCTGCTTACAGTAGGGAAGCACAACTGCCAGAGGACTGAGCGCAGGCAAAGGCAGGACTGTCTCAGAGGGAAAAGGAAATAAAATAAAAGCCCTGTTGGACATTTATGGCTTTTGGAAAAGAAATCTCAGAGCAACAAAAGAAAATCCAGATGTGCTGCATTTGCATGGTAACAGGCTAATTGGAGACAGCCCCACCTGATTTCTAGCAGCTTAGCATTTCTCTTGCAATTTATTGACTCAGGATTTTCTCATTATTGGCACATCTTTAGGAGAAAATACTACTCTTGCTTGGCATTTGATATTCTTTCAGAAAGACTGTTTTTATCACTATTCTTTCAGCAAGTTTTCCTAAGAAGCTGGAGACCTTTAAGCTCAGCTGGAGTTCTGCCACGTTCTTCTGCGAGGATGCAATCTTGGTGCAACCCAAAGGGCTGAGCAGAGGGCTGAAGGCAGCAGCATCTCTCTCTGCAGGTGCTCTCTTCCACTGCAGCAGCTGTGATCAGGGCAGTGCAGAGTCACTGTCACACTCACATCAGCCATTTGTATCTGTCATGAGAGGGCTGGAGGGGTACTGGACCTCAAAGGCAGGCACAAGGTGCAAGATTAATCCAAAAACCCTCCTGGTAAAGGGCAGCAGAGAGAGAGAAGCTACTCTGGGATGAGGAGCTCACCAAACAGGCAGATGTGCCTTTCCCTGCTCGTACAACTTTTAATAGAAATCTTTGGATTCCGAGCTTGTTTTGATGAGGTAGGTCCAGAGAGGCTTCCATCAAGCACCTAACAGCCAGTACATCTTGCAGCTGCCTGCTCCAGTAGGGATCCAGCCTCTTCCCTGTTAGACTCCCACACCTGGAAGGTCAAGGGATGCTGAGCTACAGCTGCTGCTTTGTCAGCAAAAGCATTCCCAGCTGTGTTCCTGCTGCCCCTGGGGCTGTTATAGCAGGCAGGGCTTGGCCCCATGGACACAGTAAACCTGCTGCTGAGCTGAGCCAGGGGAAGGCACATGCATGCAAAGCCCATAATTCCTCTCATTCCTGAAGCCTGCTTTCTCCCACTGAGCATAAACCCAGCCCAGCTTCCTGCCTGTGCAGCGCTGAGGAAAGCTCATATCCAGCAGGACAAATCTGGAGTGAAGTGGGTTTCAGCAGCCCCAGCACAAGCTGAGGAAAAGGAATGAATTTCAGACATTTCTGGAATTTCAACTACTTCATCAAGCAGCTGTGCCCTGCCACAGGTGCTCAGTTCTAAGGGCTGGCAGGAGGGAAGCTGATAGCACAGGGAGAAATGGAGGTGGAAAGGCCAAGGACAGGCTGGTCCCATTCCAGTGCCAGCTGCAGCCTCCTGCCCATCCTACTGCTCCTCAGGGCTCCTGCCAGGTCCCTCTGAAACACTGAAGGGGATGAAGAAGGAAGAGACAATCTTTGTCCCTGGCTGATAACACAGCATTTCTCAGAGACCTCCCCACTGCCAAACCTTGCACTTGGGGCCAGCTGAGCTGAGAGACCCCCCTGACAGACTGTCCCAGGACTGGAGCTGCCTGTGTGTGACAGCAGGCACGAAAGCTCGGTGGCCCATCACAGGAGATATTTCTCTAAGGGGTGGAACGGGCAAAAAAAAAAAATGTAGATCAGTCCTCCTCAAGATTTTCAGTAATGCAATAAAAGTCCCTGTGTCCTGGATGCCAGGGAGGTCTGGGGGAGGGGGAAGAGAGGGTGGACGTGAATTAAATGAGCCTTTCAGAAGCAAAGAGAGCACTTAATCTTCTCTAGCACATTGAGTGCAGATGCTGTTGAAGCCTCCCTGTCACGATAGCCAGCAGAGCTCACCCATATTGTCTTTTGAGAGTCCCAGGGGAGGGCTGAGCCTGCAGAGAGGAGCAGGGCAGTTGGGGAAGGGTGTGAGCTGGCTGCAGAAGGATGAAACCAGGAGCACAGTGTGTCCAGGGGCACTGGGATAGCAGGTACCTCACCTCGGGATGGAACACTCTGGTTGTTTCAGCACTGATGTTCTTCTGTGAGAGATGCCAGCTACAAGGTGGGGTGGGATGTTGGGGAGGGCACGAGGCTGTGAATTGAAAGCATCAAAAAGTCACCTTCACATGTGATCACCAATAATGCCAGAAGGGAACCCAAGCCTGGAAGCTGGGTCAGGGTACCTCTGGGAGAAACAGGCAGATGCTTCTGCTCCATGGCAGTGCTCTGGGCAATGTCAGGAGGGATGAGGGGTGGGCTAGAGCTGCTGGCAGATCTCCAGCTGTGCCCCTGTCTCATAGAGGCAGGGGAATCCCTGGTCACCACTCCCTCAGAGTGAGCAAATTTGACCAGTGGGGTGAGGAAAACAACCCATCCCTCCTCCTGACACCCTAACATCTCACATGTTCACTTGAAATAGCACTGGAGGCAGCTCCAGCTTTGTACAGGACAGAGGACACAGGTGGGCAGAGCAGCCCTTACCTGAGCCTGCCCATCCCAGCAGCAGGGCTCTATAGGAACAGGCTCATCAGGTGCCTCTTCCTTTTGTGTGAGGATTTAGATGACAGGGGAGGGAAGAGAATTTTTGTCAGGCTGGCAGTACCTGTAGAGCCAGAGAACATTGTGCTGAAGCGCTGTGGAGATGAGGAGGGTAATAGGAATAACTAAAAATAGAAGTCTTTGGATTCTAAGAACTTAAAAGCAAGATATTTTTTAAACACTTAGTAGCTGCAGCTGGGGGTCAGCAGTGCTGCCTACCTGAGGCCTTGTGAACTAAGAACGTTAATTGAGCCTCCTGGGCATGTAAGCCTCTTATCTACTTACACACAGTGCTTTATCTGGGCAGGAAAAAAAATGAGATTATTAGCTACTTTTAATGAACAGCAGTAGGATGTGCGTGTTCACTACTCCTTGCTGGAAGATGCTCCCCTCTCTCTCTGTTTTTCTTTATAACTATTAGCATTTTAGCATATAAGCCAGGACTTCAGAAGGGCTGTAGGTGTCAGAGGAAGGGAGATGGCTCCTATTCATCTCTTCGGGGCCGAAGGTGTTCTCAAAGCTTCTGCTCTGCTCCTTAATCCCACAGGTGCATCTCAGCTTCTCAGATCTGATAACTCAAAGGTGTGGGGCTCTCCCTGCCTTGCTTGAGTGACTCCCTGTTTAGCAAGGCAGCCTTTGAAGCTGCTGTCCTTGGCTCCTCATGGTGCCTGTGCTCTGTCTGGGGTGCACAGGCAGTGTGGATGGGCCAGGGCTCCTGGCAGGCACAGGTACATCAAAGATGGAAGTGAAGGGTGGAGGTTATGCTTGGAGTGATTTAAATGCCACTTGCAGGCCGTGGAAGAGTCTCTGTAAAACCCAAGTTTTTATGTTGGAGGGTTGCAGACACTGCTCTGGGTTGTGCTCATGGCTTGGGGGTCAGGCTTGGCTGCAGGGGCCCGGCTGGGAGTTACCCACAGTTTTGCTCTGTTTTTAGGGAGCATAGGAGACAGATCAGTGTGAAATCACCACCATGCTGGTGCCACCCTCCTGCTGCCCTCTGCCTCCTGCCACCAACAGAGTGGGGGGACATGCTGGCTCACAAGTCCCAGAGGCCTGGGGAAGGAAGCTGATATGGAGGAGCCTATCTGCAGGAGCAGGAGATTAAACCCTGGGCACGGAGTTTCCCAGGGCAGACTGACTCCAGCACGGGGCTCGAGGGAGCCCTGCCTCCCCTCCTGTCGCCAGCCCTGCCTGTCACCCTGCCACTGCTGTGCCTCCTGACGTGATCCCTGCTCTGGGTGTGCTCCTGATCTGAGCGGGACTTCCACCAGCTGCTGCCTTTTTCTTTAATGTCTCAGAGAGCTGTGTTTGCTTTTCAGATTCCCTTTCCTGATTGTTTTGAAAGACAGATGCCCTCTGCCCCAGCTCCCTTTAAAAGCCATGGCTTTTTGTGCTTCTGGTGGGCTGTAAACATCTTTCCTGCTACAAACGTGCCCTTTCAGTTGCTCTCTGGCTCTAAGCAGTGTTGTTTTTCTCTTTGTGAGCTGATTCTTGTTTATTACCCTCTTATCCATAAGCTGCTAAGGCGGGCAAGCAGAGATGGGGTAATTTCCTCTCTTCTAAGCTCCACTTCCCAACTAAATTACACCTGGATCTACCACTAACATTAGGGATGCTGTTCTGGAGAGAGGATTCAGGCCAGGATGAGGGTTTAAGAGTGCTGCAGGGCTTTCTCCTTGCCCTCCTGTTGTGTTTGTACCTGGAGGCTATTGGGAACTTCAGCTGTGGGGAATCCACAGTGGTCTGTGGCTTGGCCCAAATGATTTCTGAGCAAGGGCAGGGTGAGAGGCAGGAGCAAAGCAGATCCCAAAGCAAGGTTTTATATCTCTCCCTCCTCATATCTAGACTAAATCCAAGGAATTGGTCTGTCTCCCTGCAGTAACCAAGCACACCATAAAGATGGAGCTCGAGGCAGGGGCAGGCACCTTGCAGCTCTGATTCCTTGCCCTCCTCCTGCCCTAAGAGGCCGATTCTTCTCCAAATGCTCCCACAAACTTTCAGCTCCATTCTCAGCTTGAGTTTTCAAAACTGCCTCCCCCACTGCACCTGAGAGCTCATCCAACATCCTCCTTTCACATCTCACTTCTTCTCCCAGCTTAGCTGCTTCTGCCCATAGCAAGCAGGGGTGGGAGAAAAAGCCCCATGACTGAGAATGTCAGAGTGGTTTGCAAAGCTCTTCTCTCCCTACTGTGCTGCTTGTTCTAGTGGTGGGAAAACTGAGCCAGGGAGCAGTGATGGGGTCATGTGTATTTCAGGCATCAAGTGCCTGGGAGCACCAGAGCAGAACCAGTTTGCAGAATCCCCAGTGCACAGCCCACTCCTCCCATTTCTCTGCTTCTCCCCACTAAGCAGCCCCTGCAGTATAAAACAGGCTGTGGTTGGCAGTGGTTGCTTTGTGCTGGAGTCCAACAGTGCCAGCCCCGGGATGGTGACGATGGTTCAGGTGGGGAGGGGGGGGCCACGAAGTGGAGAGGGAGCTTTTAAAATGCCGCAGGGCTTGGCATGAGGCAAAGAAATGCAGCAGGGAGAAGGCTCTCTTCCAAACTTATATATGTTATTAAAAAAAAAAAAAAAAAAAAAGAGAGAGAGAGGAAAAAAAACCCCAAAAGCTGGAGCTAAAACGGCAGCTTGAGGAGCAGAGCTGCCGGAGTTTTCCGAGAAGGCTCCCAAGATGCACAATGGGAACATCTGTACCTCGGCTGGCGCCTTGGAAGGGTCTCAGGCCGCAGAGTGGGGCTGGCGTCAGGCGGCTGCAGCCCTGCCTTGGTGCCTCCCTCTCCCCAAAGCCGTGCCCCGGCTCCTCCCGCTGCCCCGCTCGCCTCGCAGCGAGCCCTACATCCCCTCTCCCGCCTCTCCTCCCTCACCGCCGGCTCTGCGGGTTCCGAGCAGCCGAGCATCCCGCAGCAGGAGCAGGGGAGAGGGAGGTTTGGCCCTGGGAACAACTGCCCTCTGTGCTGCCCGTGAAAGGCAGTTTCATAAGGCTCCTGCTAAAAACCCCTCATTGGGACCTGCCGAGTGTGGGTCAGCCCCACTCTGGGGACAGAGACACAGCCCAAGGTGGTGCACACACACACAGACACACACACACACACACACACTGTCTTGGCTTTGGCTCTGTTCTCCTGCTTTCGGGGGTGCAGGCAGGCAGGATTGACCCTGATCCTGCCTGGTAAGGTTGTTGGGGGCTGGGGGTGCAGTCAGTTCTCCCTGCCTTCATGCCTTGTGCCTGCTCCTGGTGAGGGAGGCAGTAAGAGCCCAGAACCCTTGCTGGAGGCTGGCAGAGCCCCATGGGCTCCCAGTACAGCAAATCCCATGAACAGAACTTTTGGGAAGTGAAATGGGTCCCTTGGGGGAAGCAACAGAGGCCTGAGATGATGAGAGGCAAGTCCGAGGGAAGAACTCCCTCCCCTTAAATCCCCATCAGCTGCTCCTTCTTCCTCTCTCCCCACAGCTCCTGCCCCTGTCCCCTCCTGGTGGTCCTTTCCAAACTCAGTGCTTGCCTGGTGCCAACAAAGGAGGTTTGAGAGGAGACAGAGCCCGCCTGAGACTTGGTTCTCTGCAGGAAATTTTCTCTCCTGAGCGAGAAGTAAATGTGGAAAATGCACCTATGCTCAGTGCAGCATGGGATACAAAGCACTTCCCTCACAAGGGGGTATCCTGAGCCTGCACAAAGGTAAATTATGGAGGGGACAGGGGTGTGTAGCTTTACTGAGGGGTTTTTCATGATACTGGATTTAACTGCAAAATTTGGGGTTTTATTTGCAGGGTTGGAGGCAGTGGGTTGTCAGCTCCCCAGGCAGAAAGGGTGAAGGTTTCTGAGGGTGGGATTTATCAGGGGGGAAGGTGCCATTCCCAGATCTGACATGAACCTGCATCTGTCCAAGGCAGGAGCGTCATTTGATTGTTGGAGGGCAGCCCCCCATGGAGAAGTCTGGGACTGAATTCCCAATTAAATGGGTTGGTCTGGTCAAGCTTTCCTGCAGTGAGGGAGCCCTGAAAGATCAAAAGGAGGCTCTGTAGGCAGTTGTTTTGTTCCTGTGCTCATTCTCTACATTCATCCCCAAGATGAGAGATGCTAAGGAGGCCTCTGAGTGCTGTTCTGCCCTGTTTTTATAGCAGTCAGTGATGCCAGAGGCCAAAAGGACCATTCCTGCCTCCTGCTGACATTAGCTCCTCAAGACTCATTGGCACAGTGTCTCCCTCCAGGACATTTAGGCTGCTGATGCTGAAGGCAAACATAATTTCTTCTCCATTATTTCCAGCTTGATCTGCCCAGCATAAAAAGAACCAACCCAAAAAAACAACTAACCCTAAAAAACAACAATATAAAAATAACAATGAAAACTTGGCACAGCTCCTGGCCTTTGTTGCTCTGATGTCCATGTCTGGATGGCTCTGCAGGACCTGGAGCAGTGTGAGTCCCTGTGTATGGACAGCACTCAGGGTTGCCTGGGGCAGAGCAGAGTTGAGGAGCCATTTCTGGAGAAAATTTTTTACCCTAAACTGCGCGTTAATGCCATCTTAAAATGACAACAACTGCTGCTCTGTGTAACTCTGGCTTTGATCCTTTCCATCACTCTGCTGTTTTAAGAGACCAGAAGATTAGGGGGGATTCTGGCATGTCCCACAGTGCCACCACAGAGTGGCCTTGTGTGACTTGGCCCCTGGAAGTTGCCCCTCATGGCTGGGATCCCTATCCTACACAGGCAGGAGTGGTTTCCAATAAAAGGAAAAAAGTCTCCATCCTGGCCAGGTGAAGGCCAAATGCAAACAGACCCCAATGCTGCCCTGGAGCATCTCTGGCTGTTCCATGGGTGGTCCTGCATCCACAGGATGCCCTGCATCCCTGCCCCACCACATCCTCCTGTCCACGGCAGGGCTCTTCCCTAACAGACACTGCTAATGCTGCTTTATGCCCCTGGATTACATTCCTAAATGAATTCCTACCCTATGAGTAACACTAATGGCTGTGAGCTTGTCTTCCTCCCCTTTCCCCCTGTCTGGTGCTCAGGAACTACAGCTGTGTACGTGTTTTTTGGTGACAGTTAATGGATGGGTTAGTCACTATTTTACTCAAATGCATTCACGATGGAATTGCCTCTTTGTCTATTTTCTTCTCCTATGCTGTCACCATCATAGCAGTGGAATTTTAAAATACTAATGGATTCAGGAAGACCTGGGATATGGGAGTGAGGCGTTATCAGACCACAGAGACCCCCAAACACGCAGGGATTTAACTGAGTGGTGTCAATGGCCTTCACGCTGCTTTCGTGCTTGTGAGCTTCCTAAATACATCCTGGGAACCGGGGCAGAGCCGGGCCCCCTCCCATCCCATCCCATCCCGTGAGAGGATAATTCAGGATCCAGCAGCCCGAGGGCACCATCTAGTGAACAGCCGGGACTGCAAAATCCTGAAATGGGCAGAAATTGAGTGAAAATTGGAACTGGGGGCTCCCCGGGGGTCAGCTCAGGGGATTGAGGAGTCACGCTTTGTGCTTTCCCTCTACTCCTGTTATGTTTTGATTTTCTCCATCATGTTCCCCCAAAGAAGAGCCTTCACCATGCTGCACCCTTTGTGGTAGGGATATTGGCCTGGAGCACACCACATTTGCTGCTCTGCCCTGGCCAGTGGTGTTGGAAAGGGAATGGTATTGTGTTTTCTTGTTTGGGGAGGGAAAGGAAACAAGGGTTATTTCTGATGCTTTGTGAGGTGATGCAGGTGTGCAGGAGTGGCGATGGGGAGGCAGCTGTGCTGTGGGGCAGGTCTGAGCTGGAGGCATGGGCTGTTCTTTCAGCTGAGATGAAACCTCCCTTTAAGTAGAAAATTTAAAAAGCACCACAGGTGCTCCAACATCTCCCCATCAACCCCAGGGTGAGCTGAGAGGGCAAAAGCAGAGGCTGAAAGACCACAGATTTGGTGCAGAGCTTCAAGGTCCCTGAAATGATGCAGCAGGTGGGGATGAAGGAAACACCACACCACACCACACTGCTGCTGTCCCCAGTGCCAGTGGGCTGAGCTGGTCCTCTCCCCACGTTGCCTTACTGGCAATTGCACACCTTGCCAGGAGAAAGCTGTCCTACAACTTGCTGCTCCCCAAGGCAGAGGGGGTTCTGTAGTCCAAAAATTATTCTCTGCCTTGATATCTCTTGCCATTGTTGCCAGCCTGATTCCTGCAACATGTCCCACTGATTCCAGGCCAACCCCAGTTCCCCCATCCATAAGATCAGTGATTATTTTGTTATCTGGCTTTCAGAAAGGCTGTGGTTGAGGCATGGGCTTATTCTCGTGCATTCAATCCCACTGTCCTCAGACCCTTTTTCCTGGGCAGCTGTGAGGGGAGAGAACCCCAGGGCAGGAACAAGGAAAGGTGACATCCTCAAACAAGTCCACAGCAGTGACCAACCCCTCAGCTCCTCCTTTTCCTGGTGGTGTTGGGGCCCACCCCACGTTCCCCCAGGGCTGAACCCCACAAATCCCTCCTGATCAAAAGGTGGTCCCTTCAGCAGCCCATGGCCCCCATGAGCTGTTGGCACCCAGCCCCCAGCTCACCCCATGAGTGCAGGGTGCCTGTGTGGGGTGAGCCATTCTAGGGGTGTCTGCCTGCACTGAGAGTGGAGGGGGGTTATCCCTGGGGGCTTCTTTGTGTTCTGCTGCAGCAACCCTTGCCGTGCACCCAAAGCATCCGTCGAGCAGGGACTGAGGGGCCCAGGGGTGCTCAGGTCAGGCCCCCCACCTGTCCAGCTCACCCTCTGCAGNTCCTCCCCCTGCTGTGACTGGTTTGGTCTCTGATGAAATGCCCGAGTGAAGCTTCTGCTCTCTGACTGCAAAAAGGGTGAATCTATGTCCCCACAGCGAGGGGACCGACTGCCTCGGGTTAGGGGCTTGCCCCAGGCTGTTATTAAGTACCAGCATTGCTCCACCCCAAGACATTCACGTTGTGATTTTTAGGGATGTCCTGCCCAGCACCAGGTGTTGGTGTGTTCCTTCCAACTCTATGATTCCGTGATTTGCGATTTCTGTGGCATTTCAACCATGTGTACCGCGATAAGCAGAGCCAGCAGCTAAGCAAGGCAGGTGTTTGACCAGGGGATGCTGCTCCCAGCCGTGCTTCCCATGCAAACAGCCCCCAGAGGCTGGGAGAGGTGCTGGACCATGGTCAGGTGCTGGGGATGCAGAGCAGGAGGGTCAGACACGGGCACAGAGCTCCTGGTACGGCTGCTGTTCTGCCATGGTGCTATTTCAAGCACCCTATGGGTGTCCAACACCCACCCAGCAGAATCCTTGGTGCATGGACAAGGGAGGGATGGAGCAGAGCCCAGGATGTGAGCAGGATGGAGCCTTTCACAGCTGCAAAGCTCTCACCATGGCAGGGAAGGAATAGTCACCAAAACATACAGGAAAAGGTGGACAATCCACACGAGCCTCAGTTTTTGAGTGCCCCCCATGAAAACCCCCCCATGTGGCGGGAGGAAATCTCAATAAAAGCAAGAGAAAGCATTGAATTGTGCCTGCTGCTCAAGGAGAAGCTGTTGCTAGACAGAAGTAAAAGCCGTCGCCATTGGCTCCCATTGGCTCAGCCCCACTCCAATGACGGCCTTATCGCTTACCTGCACTCGCAGCTGGCTGGGAAAAAACTCATTTGACAATGTTTTCCTTCTGATAAAAAAAAAAAAAAAANGCCAACCCCAGTTCCCCCATCCATAAGATCAGTGATTATTTTGTTATCTGGCTTTCAGAAAGGCTGTGGTTGAGGCATGGGCTTATTCTCGTGCATTCAATCCCACTGTCCTCAGACCCTTTTTCCTGGGCAGCTGTGAGGGGAGAGAACCCCAGGGCAGGAACAAGGAAAGGTGACATCCTCAAACAAGTCCACAGCAGTGACCAACCCCTCAGCTCCTCCTTTTCCTGGTGGTGTTGGGGCCCACCCCACGTTCCCCCAGGGCTGAACCCCACAAATCCCTCCTGATCAAAAGGTGGTCCCTTCAGCAGCCCATGGCCCCCATGAGCTGTTGGCACCCAGCCCCCAGCTCACCCCATGAGTGCAGGGTGCCTGTGTGGGGTGAGCCATTCTAGGGGTGTCTGCCTGCACTGAGAGTGGAGGGGGGTTATCCCTGGGGGCTTCTTTGTGTTCTGCTGCAGCAACCCTTGCCGTGCACCCAAAGCATCCGTCGAGCAGGGACTGAGGGGCCCAGGGGTGCTCAGGTCAGGCCCCCCACCTGTCCAGCTCACCCTCTGCAGTCCCCTTTGGGGCCAGCTCCCTGGGGAGGATGGAGCTGCTGGGAACTGTGCCTTTCCTTCTCATATGCACACAGTCACGATGGTTAGTTAAGTGGCTTGTTTTTCATTAGGAAAAGACTGTTGCTAGGCCACCCTGCTCGCCGGCGTTGGTCGGGAAGGGGTTGTGCAGCCAATCCGGGAGGCTGTGCTGGGGCTTGCACACGCACACATCACGCACACCCCTCCTGCAGCCCAGGTGCTAAGCGGCTGCCAGATGTGCCTATTCATTTCCACATCACACCTAGCCGCTCCTTCCGGCCAAGCCGCTTATTAGGGCTCCTGAGATTTTAATTTGGAGTTGGCTGCGAGTTTTCTGCCTTCTAATTTACCCTCGGGGAGTAGAGGAGAGGGG
>VZTZ01041457.1:848590-873066 GCA_013400955.1 Drymodes brunneopygia
AAAAAAAAAAGCCCAATGCTGGATTCATGGCTTTGGGTTAATCATTGTGCAGGGGTTGTTGAGATAACAGCTGAGTTTTCCGCAGATTCTTCAATTATCACAAAATTTAGCGTAAATGGCGAGCCAGCCCAGCTCTCCTTCTCCCGCCCGAAGACGCTCAGGCTCCCGACACGAGTTCCTGCAGGCTGCTCGGGAGAGGAGCCCGAGCGTGAGATGAGCTGGAGTTTGCTCAGCCATGGCAACTCCGAGCTGGCACGGAGGTGAATATTCACAAACACCTGTGAAAATCCCGATTAGCTCTCAGAGGGTGAAAATGGGGCGAATGTTGCCATTTAGATTATTCAGAGCAAGCATTGTTGGCAGGGAGCGGATTGCCACCACCTTTAATCATCCATGTGGGGTTTGCTCAGCAGCAGCCCTATTTTGGGGGGCTGCAGTACACAGTGTCAGGATTTTCCAAGCACTTCAAATCTGATGCAAACAGGGACTGATCTTCAGATTTCCTTCTCACCTTCCCTGAGAGCTGGAGATCATGGCAGAGAAGCAAAACTTGCAGGGCATGTCAGCACCAAAGAGCAACTGGCCTTTGGCTGCCTGGCTGCCTCCAAATTTGCCTCCAAAGCAGAGAGGGTATTTCAGCAGGAGGGTTAAATCGGTGGATGGTCAAGATTTCAGAAATGCTTTTTTCCCTTAATTATGCCTTAGGCTGATGGCAAGGCAGGCTGAGTCACAGGCTGATAAAAGCCTTCCCCAGGTTCACCCCACCACACCTGTGTCTCACATTGACCATCACGGGGCTTAGAGCAAGGCAGTGAGACAGGGGGGGCAACACGTTGGGGCACAGGTGGACAAATAATTTGGGAGCCACGGGGTGCCCCTTACAAGCTGCCCATAAACTCATGTGCACCCCAAGGGGATGTGGTTACACAGGTTCCACATGTCCAGGTTAAATGGCCATGAGCAAAGCTCTGCCCTGTCCTTCCTCCGGGTCTGCTTTCCCAGGAGCAAAGACAGCACTGCTGTATCACTTTTGGAATGCCACCATCCACTGACAGTGGGGTTCAGAACTTCCACCTTTCCTACAGCTTTGCTTCCCTCCTGCCACCCTGGGGGAGGTGGAGATGGCAGAGAGGAGGAAACAGACCTGCACCAGCTGTGCTCCTCCTGCCCCGTGGGGCTCAGGTCCTGCTGACAGTGCACAGCTCAGATGAGCTGCACCCTGGGGCTGGCACAGACTGTGCTGCTGGCCCTGTTTTACAGCTTAGTGAATCAGGAACACACCTGGGACAAACTAGAACAAGCAGGATTTAAAGGCCTACCATGGGACCACATTTCCTTTCCTGTCCAGACGATGAGCTCACGGCAGAACCCAGGTTATTATATCTGTTGAAGGATGGTTGTGTTGGGGCCACTGTAAGGACAAAGACTTTTAAATGTGTCTCACACATTTCTAAGCATTTCTGAGCTGTGCCTGGGCTCCTCTGCCAGACAGGGAGGAGTTAAGATAGGAAGTGCAAGAAGTGTCTGGTAATGGCACTGATGTGTGCGTCAGGTGTGTCTGCGTCACCCGGCTGCCTTGGCCGCTTCCCAAGGCTGGGGCTGAGCTCTCCTTACCTTCCCCAGGCTGCTGGAGAAGCCTGGGATGGTCTAACCTGGCTGATGGGGTCATGGACTCCATTCCAGTGCACTGCACCAGGCTCCCCAAAGCCCCCAGGGTGCTGCCAGCCCTCCAGCCCCCTCTGCCATCTCCTGTCTCACAGCCTAGGCAGTGGGACTGTGCTCAAGGGATACCCCCAAGGGCTGCACATGGCAAAAAAAAAATCAATTTTCTATAACCACAGCTGTTCAGTCCCCTGGGGAATCAGGCAACTCCGTGTCCAGCCCCAAGCCCCTCTGTGGTGCTCACACACCCAGCTGGGGCACATCTCTGCAGCCACAGGTCACCTACATGTCACCCAGAGGCAGTCACTGCAGATGAGCAGCACCCTGTCCCCACACCATGACAGCAGCCCATGCCACAGCTCACAGCATTCCCACAGTGATCTTGTTCCCAGCCTCTGGGCTCTGGCTGAGCCCAGCCCCTGCTCCTCCTGCCTTCACAAGGGTGTCCCCAGAGCAGAGGGGACAAGCCTGTACCACAAGGAGTGCTTACTCCAGCTGCTCAAAGCACCCTTTCCAGTTGCAGGTGGGTTTTAAACCCTAGAACATGGATGGCACGGTACTTGGGCAGCTGTTTGCCAACCTCATCCCTGCACTCCCCCTCCTGGAGAACTGCCAGATCAAATCATGCAGAATATACACAAGGGTTTTAGCCAGAACAGTTTTTAATTCAGAATTGCACAATTATGTGAATAATTTATTTAAAATGAAGTGCATTCTATGCTCCTGTCCAGGCTGGACATTGATTAGACCCAGACCATCCTCTTGAACTTCATTGTGCAGTTGGATCCGTATAAATCTATGGAGCCTGATGGGATTCATCCAAGAACCCTCAAAAACCTGTTGATATCATTGCAAAGCTGCTCTCAACTATTTTTAAGCAGATTTTTGATTCTTGGGAATCCAAAGAGGTCCCACCTGACTGAAAGCTGGGAAATGTTGCCCCAATTTTGAAGAAGGGCAAGAAGGACCCTGGGAACTAAAGCCTGTCAGTCTCACTTCACTGACAGGTAGAATAATGGAAAATATTTTTCGGGGAGGTATTGAAAAACACCTGGAGCACAATGCAGTCATTGCTCACAGCAAGCATGAGAGCAAAGTCCTGCTCATTGAACCTGATTTCCTTCTGCAACAGGATACCCACCTAGCTGATCAAGGGACAGCAGGTGATGAAATCTTTTTGGATTTAAGCAAACTTTTGATACTGTCTCTCACAGTATCCTTCTAGACAAAATGTTCAGCACACGGCTGGAGCTGAGCACTGGAACAAGGCTCCCCAGGGAAGTGATCACAGCACCAAGCCTGTCTGAGTTCAAAGTGTGTTTGGACAAAGCTCTCAGGCACATTGGGATTCTTTGCGTGTCCTGTGCAGGGCCAGGTGTTGGACTCACTGATCCTGATGGATCCCTTCCAACTCAGCATATTCTATGATTATATGAAAGAAAGTGAGGAGCAAACTGGTTGTTTACTGGCCCAGATGGTTTGCAGCTTTTGGGCATCGGCAAACACCTCAGTCCCTCCACAGGAAAGCTTTCCCCTTGCTGTCTGGGAGGAGGACAGCCCCACAGAAGGCATGGAGGGTGTTGGTAGCCCACATTACATGCTCACAGAGGCTCCTCCAGGCTGACACAAGACTCTGCTCATCCCCAAGTGACAGATGAACACAGCACAGTCACAGCCCTTATTTCTGCACCGCAGCTCAAGGCTGCAGACAGCATTTTTGGGAGACTGCTTGTGTCCAGGTGTCACCACATCTCCATCCCTGAGCAGGGCTGGGTACTGGGCCCAAGCCACAGGGGAGGAGGTCAGCAGTCACCTCCACCTTTGACAGCTGAAGGCACCAGGATGGCCCAGAACACGTGGAGGAGACGCTGTCCCCCATCACAGGCTGCTTGCCATCAGGTCTGTGGGCCAGTACTGGTCATCCAGGTACTGGCTGCTGTCTGCAGCAGGGTCTGTGACAGGGCTGGGGGGCCGGGGGGGCAGGCTGTGGGCCAGCTCCTTCTCCCACTGCACCTCCACCAGTCTGAACAGCTCCATGGTTGTCTGAGCGTCCTCCACCGACGAGTGTCCTTTGCAGCCAACCTGAGAAAAAGGGGGATAAGCCTTGTTAGATAAAGGGGGCAGCAAAAATCCCACAGATCACGTTGTCTGCTTGCTTGGAAGGCCACAAACGCTGTGGGTTTTGGATACAGCAAAGGTTTGAAGTAGCCAAGGCCATACAGCTATTCCTCCAATACTTTTTGGAGGGCACAGATCCTGCCCCCATTTTACTGAGGTGCTTAATGGTCAGCTTGGGAGGTCCTGGGCTTTCCCAGCATATTTATAGTCAGGAGCACTGGGTGAACAAGGTTCATCTCCACCTCAGAGAACACACATGGAAGTGGGAGGATCAGGCTGACCACACAGGTTCACAGCTAACACAGGGTTGTTTCTCATCTCAGGGCTCCTGGTGCTCACCTGGATCTTTTTATGGAGGAGGTGCCTGGCCAAGTTCTTGAGGGAGACATTGGCTTTGATAGGCAGCCCTGCCCTCTTCTTCAGCACAGGGCTCTGGCTGGTGTCTCGGGTCCTGTCTTTTGGGTGGAAGTACTTCAGGGCCTGGAAGTCATGGTGGATGGCGTGTCCTACCACAATCTTGTCTTTCAAGATCTTCAGGATCTGTAAGTCAGAGAGGGTTAGACAGACATCACAGCAAGAGAAACACCAATTAAACATAAAATAAGCCATTTTGTATTAAATTCAGCTTCTAGTTTTCTAGACTTGTAGTTTTAAGGCTCCCAGAAGGAATAACAAGCTAACAAACCAACCCACAGCACAGTTTCAGAGGCTCCCATTCCAGTGTTGTGTCTCTGCCTCAGAGCAGCCCAGCACAGGCCACCAAGAATCCCAACTTGTGTCTGACAGATAACACAGAGGCTTTTTGACTTTTTTTTTTTTGTTAAATTTCTCTTTTTTCCCCTCACCTCTGCCTGGGCAGCTTTGAAGGGAATTGCATTCTTCATGTGCTGCTTGGTGATGCCGCTCCAGCGTGTGCGGTAGTCCACGATGGGGAGCTCGGGCCGGACATACTTGTCATAGATGACATCCCCCTCGTAGTTCACCACAGAGCACCGTGCCAGCTCGCTCAGCCTGCCCTGGGGACCGGTGCCCACCATCTCACAGTCGATGGCCACGTACTTGGCTGGGCGCAGGACTAGGGAGGATGTCTGCACCCTCTTGGAGCTGCCATTCCCCTGGGACAGCAGCACGGAGTGGTGCCTGGCTATGCTGTCCGGAGAGGCAGAAGGGGACAGCGATGAGGACACGATCCGTTTGGGCTTGGGGACCTTGTCACAGCGCGGTGCAGTGATGCCATCTGCCTTGGTGAGTGAGGTGTGTGCCTCCAGCGCCGACTCTGGGGTCTGACTGCCCGGGCGCCCACGGGGGCCCAGCAGCCCCTTCTGCTCCAGCACTGCCCGGCGCTCCATGAACCGCTGGTGCTTACGGCTCTTCTTCTTGCTGCGACCCTGCGGGGAGCCGGGACCCTTCGGGGCCTGAGCGCAGCCCCCAGCGGTGGGGTCATGGGTGGGCACGGAGACCTTCGGGGCGGGCAGCAGCGGGGTCATCTGTCCTTTGCCTGGTGGCATTCCTGCTGGAGCGTGCACAGGGGGCATGAGTGCCATGGGGACCCCATGCTCCCCTGCCAAAAAAGAACCACGTACCCCACGGCAAACCCCTCCCCCCGCGGGGTGGCACTGGCAGGAGCTATGGGGCAAGGGAAGGGGGGGAGGGGACACGGACACACTGTCACACCCTGTCCCCATGCCTTTGCCCACTCACTGCCCGGTCCCAAACCGCCTCATTCCCCGTCCCAGGGCCCTGACCGCTCCCGCCGCCGCTCACACGTGTCCGGCCCGGAAGCCGCCGCGCGCACATGCCCGGGCAAGTCCCGCCGTGGCCACGCCCCCTGAGCCCCCATTGGCTGCACTGGGTCTAATTTGCATACAGGGCGGGGCTTCGTCCGCCCTCCAGGGCGGGGGGTTTCGGGGTTTTTTTGGGAATTCCGTATCCCCACATTCGGAGTTTCCAGCCCGCATGGGTGATGCTCAGGGTTCCAAACCTGTCTCACCTCTGTCCCTGGTAGGAAGGGACGTTTCGTGGTGTGGGATGCACGCTGTGGTGCGCGGCTCCACGCCCCGGAGCGCAGCCTGGCACCGGGATGCTGCAGTTTCCCCGTGTGTTTCCTGACCCTGTGGGCGTCCCTTTGTCCTGCAGGTGGGGTGGGCTGGAGCTCGGCAGCTTGGGGTTTGCATCCTCCAGGCTCTCCCGGGGTGCTCCCCGGGGTCGCGGGGGGCAGCTCCGGCTGGGGCGTGGTTGAAGGGGGGGTTTCAGACCGGCCTCTCGTTGCTTCACTCTCAAGGCTCACAAAGCAATGTCCGAGGTGGTCAGAAGAGAAGAAGAGCCGCAGGCAGCCCCAGCCACCAGCTTGTCCCTGTGCATTCAGCATCGCTGCAGAGGCCGTGTGCCCTAGGGCAGACTGTGACTTGTTGTGGTGGGATGAGCCATACAACAACAAAATCACTAGTCTTCCACAGGGAAGCAGGCACCGTGTCCATCCTCATCCCTCTGGGCCTTGCTGGGAGCTTTCCCTCTCCCTGCTACCGATGGGGCTCACAGGGATGCAGGACAAGTGTTTTCACACTCCACCACTCTCCCTTTCCACCACCCATTATCTTCTCATGCCTGGTCAGAAAGGAAAGATTTAGATTAGCCTGTGATTTATTTTTTCAATTTTCTTTTCTGTTTTTCATTTGGTCAGTAAACCTCTTCCTTAAATCAGCTGCTCCATGTTTTGAATGTCTTGTTTCCATCCCTGCTGTTCAGCTAATAAATCTCCCTTTAATGAGAGTCATTCAAGTCTCTCACAATATCTTGCTAGGGAGTCCTGTCAGGTCTCTATGTAGAAATTTATACTCTTTTCTGGTGTTTTTGGTGAAACTGTGCATTATAGCTCTTCAAGATGGTTCATTTGGTATTCCCAGGCCTCTTCACCCTGTTTTTCTCCCCATAAATGAGGTGTGAGCTGACCATCACCACACAAGTGGGAGCAAACTTGACCCTTGCTGTCAGGGACATGGGCTTGCATTTCTCCTGCAGCTCTGGGTGGATAAGGAGGTCGTGTCACTGGCTGCTCTTCCCCCTCACACCCTGCATTATGATGAGAGATTCAAGTGCCTGGCTGAGAGCTTCTCCCAGGACACATTGCTGTTCCACTCATGGGGCTGATCACTCTTGGCTTGTCCACAACAAAACCTTCCATCTTCCTTCCTTTCTTCCCAGGATGTATAGTTTGCATTCTCTTTTAGAGTGCAAAGTTAGTGTGCAGGTACCCTCATGCTTGCAAAGAAACCTCAACAGAAGAAATTATGGCATGTGGGGAGCTTTTCCCTGTTTTCCAAAGTGACCAGGCTTAGGAAACTAGATAGCCCAGGATGCAAGGGAACAGTGCTATGTCATTTTTTCTCCCTACCCCATATACAAAAATGGAGGGGAAAAAAAGTCAAAATATCTTTGAAAGATAAGTGAAAATAACTTTGAAATTGTGCTGTGATCACACTGACCTCTGGGTCATCAGTTGATGGTTCTCCCACAGTAGATACTTCTCCCTTTGGCAAAAGCCTTGTGCTGAACAGGGATGCTACCCAAGGTCCTGGGGCTGTGCTGGGGATGGAGGGTTGGGCACCAGATGGCAGAAATCGCGTTTCAGATGCGGCAGATGAGCTGAGATGAAGGCAGAGCGCGCCAGAGCCCGGGAGAGGTTTCTGCGGTGTTTGCACAATTTGAAATAATAACGAAATCTGTAAAACTCTGGGCAGAGCACGACTAGAATAACAGGCTAAATTTGTCAGATGAATAATTTACTAGAAGTGATTGGCTGTGCTCCAAGTGAGATGAGCACCAGCCTGGTTTCAGGCTGAGCAGCCTGGGTGTCTCTGTCCTCAGCTGGGAGCTGGTCCCTCTCCTGCTGCCTGGTCATTGCTCTGCCATTAAAGCTGGTCTCTAAACAAGGTACCTTTCCCCAGGTCATTGCTGCCCAAGGCTGCAGGGATTCCTGCAGAGCTCCTGGTGCCTTCCAGGAGGTGTCTGCTGTTTATTGTAAAGGTGCTGCTCTGCAGAGCAGAGGTGGTGGAAGTGGGTGTCTGTCTCTGGCTCCAGGCTCATGGACTCACCCATCCTCTGCCTCTTTCCCTCCTCCAACCACCTCTCTGTCCTCTGTCTGGATAGAAGAACAGACACATCTTGACATTTGGGATGGGAAGGGAGATGAAGTCCCAGCGCTGAGAGGAGATGGCGACTGCAGCCTCAGCAACCAATTAATGTGATCATGTTTATGAATGTGGATCAGTAATTCCAGGTAAACTCCCCAAGAGCAGTGCTGCAGGCGAACAAAGCCTCCTGCCCACCTGGGAGCCTGCCAGCAGGCCCTGCCAGTGCCAGCACGTTCCTGCTGTGACTCTAAACTGCTTCATTTCCTCGTGCCAGCCTGGACTTGCATCGTTTTGTCTCCTATTACCTCGATGCCAGAGCTCCTCTTTGCAGCACTGGCTGCACCACGTCCTCCTGGACCTCTCTGTTCCCTCCCTGCTGAGGGGCATGACTGGTGGGAATAGGATAGGTTAACTCAGAGAAGGCAGCAGGGACCCAGCTTTGCCTCCAGGGGTGATGAGGGATCACTTCATCATCCTGGGCTCTGCAGGCTGCCTAGTGCCTCACCCACCTGTGGTTGGGGAACCTCACCAGGGCTCCCTGAGTTGCTCCTGTCACTCTGAGTAGGCTTGTGGCAGGGCTGTTTGTGCCCACCAGCATCCAGAAAATCAAACAGAAGCTGGGAAGCTACAGAAACAGGTTGGGGTAGTGACCAATTGCTGGACCTGATTTGCTTTACAGAAAGCAAGTCTCATCATGGTGGAGCACCTGGAAATACCAGCACCATTCTTTGGTGCAAGGGACCATCTGGGGCAGCTGGTGCTGCCTGGCTGAGGTGTCACCAGCCAGCAGTCTGAGGCCACCAGCACAAGGATGTCAGAACAGACAGGCACCATGTCACTCCCTGGGCTTTGCTGTGATGGGTCTTGGAGCACTGCAGCCCTCTTGGTTCATAGCAGAGGCCCAGCACAGGGATTCCTGTGGGACTCCTGTGTTGCCATGCTGAGATCCCCATCCTGAGCCCACCTGTGCAAAACCGCCAGGAGACTGTGTCCCTCCTGGCTAAGGACAGCTATGGACTGTGTGTGAGAGTACCTGCTCAGCCTTGAGGACTACTCACTGCTGGAAGGTTGTGCTTGGAAGGCAGAAAACCTTCTCCTTTCCCTTGGAGCACCAAGAGCCTCCCTATTCCTTTGACATCTCCATGGTAATTGCCTGTATCCCTCCAGCATGGACAGATCTCTTCTTCAGTCATGTCCTGGAGGGTGTCAGCGCTCCGGGAATGCTGCTGGGGATAAGGAGGGATGGATGCTCCCAGAGCAGGAGGTGAGGGAGGATGATGCTGCCATCCATCTCCCCCCTCACTCCCCATTTTCTGGCTCGCCCCCAGGAGAGCAGTGAGCAATTACGGTCCACGCGGAAGCTTCATTATTGCCCTGTCGTGGCCTCGTTTGATGAGATGTTTTATTGCCAAACTTATTAAAAGTGAAACGTGCGGTTTCTGCGCAGCAATTTCCTGTCTGCAGCGATAAGCCGGGCTCTGCCCGCTGTGTAACAAACAGTTATTTTTATGTACAGCTCTGGCTGGGGTGACAAGGAAGGGAGAGGGCCAGGCTGGTGTTAATTGCGATGGTTAATGGGATCTATACTGGGAGCTATGTGTGAGGAGGTGCGTGCCCTTCCCCTGCCACATTCTGTGACAGAGGTGGACTCCGGCGGTTTGGTACTCTGGGTGTTGGCAGTGGGGACTGTGCAGGGGCTCCTCCCCACAGCGCATGGGAACAAGAAGGATTAGTCTGAAAGCTCCTCACCTGCCTCCTCTCAGCCCTTCATCACAGCCTGAGGCAGCCCCTTGATGTGAGACTCCATCCCCTGCAAGGGCTGCCCCTGAACTCCATCGATTCCACCCCTGCAGGAGGCTGGAGGGAGCTCCAAAACCTGAGAGCTTCACTTCGTCTTCCCCAGATCCTCCCATCTACCTGAAAACCTCTCTGTCTGCAGCAGCATTTGCAGGTAATGCTGGTGGCCAAAGCCTGGAGCATCCACCACATCACCTCCCACTGTCCCCCCCGGATGCCTGCAGCAGACAGGTGCTGGAGAGGAGACAGTAAATTCAGGAGCAGTAAATTCAACAGACTAATGTCACAGAAAACCTGTGTCACTGCTGAGCTTGGAGCAGTAAAACTCTGATAAATATCAGCAAAGCTGATAAATACAGTTTCATTTCGTCAGAAACAAAATGTCCTCTTTAGGTGTGTGGTCTGTATTTTGGTTTAATTACATCTTTTATATACATTTTGAAAGGAAGCAGCTTTTTAAAATGCAAGGTGTCAAAACTGCATTTACAAAAATCCTGATTGACTTCTTTTTTTTTATTTTCCAGACCTGGCCAAAGCTATTAGTTCAACTCAAGCTGAAAGTGCATAACTTTCCCCAATAAACAATTTGTCAGAAAAATTCCTTCTGGCTCTGGGAGATGTGTTTGTTATTTGTCAGCAGTCAAAACCCTGTTGGGTATTTCCCATCTGACTTCTTTTCTTAACAGCATCTTTATTGGTCTGGGAATTAACAGCGGAAGATGCGATACTTGCTATTCATTGCAGTCATCCCAAATGCCACTCATCTCATCAGGCCATGGCTCCACAAAGCAAAAGCCCCTCTCCTTTCTCCAGTGCATCATTTTTGGGTAACCACGGGGCATTTTATCCCACATTTCCTCCCTTCATCCTCCAGATCCTGCAGCGTGCAATGGTATCCCCAGGCTTGGAGTCACATCCCTGTCCATCCCCATCCCTGCTGCCCATCTCAGCCTCTTGCTGGGCAAACTCCCTGCCTTGCCAGCTCGGGCCCTCATTAATTTGTATTGCAGCGTGTGTCGCGGGCTGACGTGTAATTAGAGCTCCTGAAGCCTGTCTCATGCTGTAATTGCCATGACAGGGGCCACAGCATATCCGCTTGTTAATTAGTAAACCACAATATCCCGGGGGCTCGTTGAGAGCCGCCTTAATTGTATTTCAGCTGGAACAGAGGGATAATTACCCTTTGCTAGCACTGCCACTTTTAAATTCTTAAAAAAAAAAGAAAAGAAAAGAAAGGAAAACCCAAATCGAGCTACTCTGCTGCTTCCCCCCTTGGCTGCCCAGGGACCTGGTTTTGTCCCCAGGCTGAAGGGGAAGGGCTGTGGAGCTCAGCAGTGTGGGAACAGGATGCCAAGAGATTTGCTCAGGGACGCACTCAAACTGGTGGAGACTGAGCTGCCCCTGCTCTGAGGGTGCTTCTGTGTCCCTGCACTGGGACTCTGCTGGGAACCCTATTTGCAGATGCAGGCTGGCTTGCTGGGAATAATGGTTGATGGGAATCCCATCCTGGACAGCGAGAAACCCCCAGGCACCTCCACCAGGCACCTCCCATAGCTTGGAGGAACAGCCCGTGTCCAGGGAGGAGTGAGCCAAGGTCTCCCTCCAGATTTCCCATCAGACAGAGGGGGCTGCAGTCCCCTCAAAATGGGAGTGGGAGGAGGCTGTGGACCTTGCAGGACTCAGTGTAACTGTATGTTGCTGCCAAGGGTGTGTTTGTACTCCACATCCCCAGCACTCTTAGAGTAACAGCACTAAGTGGGACCTCAGTGTGCTCGGTGCTGGAAGTCTCTGCTCCTACAAACCCCGTGGCAGTGTGGGATCAGCCTGCTGGGCTTTAATGGACCCCAGAGGTGAATCATCTCCCTTCTCGATTCCTTTATTTTCAAACTTCACTTCACTGGGCAACTGGGAGTCTTCTGGGACCTGGTTAAAGCTCTTTGTTCCACAGGAAGGATGTCCCTGCAAGGTACGTGTGTGTCTCTGTCTCTTGTGGTGGCCATGGGGGGACCATGGAGCTTTGGTGAGAGATAGAGGTGCTGAGGTGCAGTATCACCCTTCTGTGTCCACCAGTCTCCAGAGTCCCTCTGCAGAGGAGCTATCTGGTCAAAGACCTTTGGGGAAGGCTAACCTGGGAAGAGAACTTGACGTGTGACATCCATCCCTTTTCCCGTGCTTCTCCCTGAACCAACACAAAGAGCTCAGCCACCACCAGCCCTGCTGATGTTTCCTGCTGTTCAAAAAATCGTATAATGGACAACTGGCCTTTGGGACCTGGTTTGTGAATTGGCTTAGATAACAGTCCTGGCTCTCTCCTGGGAAGCTACATGGAGGTCAGCCTTGAAGAAAAGATCAGTACGGCGGCTCCAAGCATTAGTAAAAAGACATAACCGAGGCAAAGAGCCTTGAACGTAATTACAGCCTAAGAGCTGTGATGGGAGCTCAACGACCTGAAGCCATCTCCTGGACTTGAGTGCAATCAACAGATTGACACTGCTGGGTCCTGAAGGCTGGTTTTTGGAAGCCATGCACCAGGGTTGAATGCCAGAGCAGGCAGTGAAGCAGCACAGGTGCCCATTCCAAAGATCGGAGCTAGAAAAAGGTCTCAAATGCCATGGAAGAACCAGATGGAGGCAACCACTGGAACACACTGCACGTAATTGAGGGCACCTTCAAGGGTGAGCACGGAGTGGCTGCCCACCTCCAGGATGCTCTCCACTGCTGCCATGCAAGTCACTGTCATTAGAGCTGGGGATAGAGTTTATAGTTGAGTAACCACAACAACTTTGCACAAATTAAACAACATACTGTGGGTTAATTAGATTTCTTACCGCTGCCTCCATTAACCTAGCCCTGTCATCTGCTGTCAGAGCCCCTTCAAAATTCATATTTGAGGCATAATCACTGGGAGATGTGGATGGCTAAGTCTCTCCCTGGGCAACCTTACCAGTGCAGACATGGGTGGCACATGCCACCTACTCTTCTTGGAAAACCCCTGGTGCAACAGTTGGGACCAAGCAGAGAGGTAGTTGTCCTCCAGGAGTGCAGAGGCTGGGCTGGATATCCCAGTTGGCATTTCATCCCTGCTCCTCAGATGATCTTTAAGAAAAATAGGTGCTTTTGCAGCAGTCTGTCTCTCATTATCCACAGGGTGCCGTGTGAATGCAAATAAACAAATGAGACCCCTTCAACAACATCTGAGAATGTGGCTTCATATTTTTAAGCCAATTTCCTCAGACGGTGTCAGGGCCTGTTTTGTGTTTGCCAGACAATTATGTGGCTAATGAGGACAGGCACGGTTACATCAGGCGGGATTAGGAGGAATAAGGCATCAAATGTTGCAGTGCTTAAGACAACTGTTAACTAATGGGGGCTTGGAGGGCATGTCCTGTGGGCAGCTGGTTCCTCACAGGAATTCTGGTTCTGTTTGGAAGGACATGGAGCAGGCAGTGGGCAGCAAGTGCTGGGCAGGCTGGCCAGAAAGTGAGGAAGGCTTCTGGTCCCTGCATGGTGGTGGCTGTGCCCGTGGGAAATGAGAAAGTTGGAATATTTAGGGAAAGTAGCATCATGTACCTGACCCTGGGTTTGTCCCATGAAGGCAGAGACAGACATGAGTGTTCTGATGCAGAAGGCACCAGCCAAGACCACCCCACAAATGTAGCAAAAGGGGATCAAAAGCAATGGGGAAGCTGAACCTCACCGCTGAGATCACCAAGAAATTGATATTTCAGCTGAAACCTTCCAATCCTGACTCTCTGACAATCATCACGGGCTCCATGCAGTGTTTCTGCAGGGCTGTGGATGCTTCCTAACCTGAAGAGGGTTAGGAAGGAAAGCAGGGACAATGCCTGCTGCTGCAGTGAGACCCCACTCCCTGAGTGACATGGGGACATGTGCACAGCCAGCTGTGACTTTCAGATGCCTCCTTTCAGCCACCTCCTCTTCTGCCTGCTCTGCCACCACGGTCTCCCATCAATCAATGAACCAGATTCTCCCTTGCGTGCTGAGGGGCTGCACCACTGCTCCCAGCAGGTGCCCTTGGTCATGTTCAGTGAATTCCTACAACTGCAGCCCCCCAGGAGAGCAGCCAGTGTGACTGTAATGCTGTCCAGAGGGGCTTTCTTTATTCCCCTTTGGACCCTCCTCCTCCTGAACTCTCATCCCACATTTCAGCTGTGTCTTCTACAGAACCCTCTCAGCTGAAGTGAACAAGGACAGGTTCATCTGCAGATGGATGGATGCACAGCCACAGCTGTGGCAGAGGTGTGTCCATCTGAAGACCTGAGCAGGAGACTGTCTAGACCCAACAACCTCAAGATGTCAACCACCCCTGAAACCACATTTCTGTGCCAACCCTCTGATGCACCCTCCAGTTGGATCCCATCACAGCAAGGCACAGACCTGGGCACCTCATCCTCACATTCATCTCCTTCCCTTAGGAGGGGATTAATTCACTATGTTAAGCTCTCCAACAGGGAGCTTAATCTCAGAGTCCAGTGGTTCACCAAGTCATCCTGAAGTCCAGGGGCCAAGGAGAAGCACACATAGACCCTCTTGCTGACTCTGCTCCATGCCCAGTCCCGGAGTCTCAGCCCAGTCCCAAGCTGTTACCACAAACTGCAGGCCTCAGCACCTCAGGGACCCCTTCCCTGTCCCCACAGTGGCCACCCCACCTGTGCTTGCCACCTGCCTTCCTGGAAGAAGATGGCACATGTGCTGAAGAGCTTCCCTTGAGCACAGCCACTGGATTGCTCTCCGGATGACTAATTTGCACCCTAATTGGTGTGGAAATGAATGCCAGAAAGCGCTGGAATACCGAGAAGTGAAGCTCTCCATCTTGGTTTCCTTCAGGGAAATGGTCTTAATTAAGTGTCTTGCAAACAGAGATAATTCCCAGCTATGTGTTGGAACAGCAGCTGGGGTGGAGGGTGAGGCTGAGACCAGTATCTTCGCCTTGTTGGGTCCACTTGGCCTTTGCAAAGCTGATCCAGGGTGTGGATTCCTCAGACCTCTGCATCTCCAGGGCCTAGCCAACCCTGCCTGGACCTGCAGGACACCCCCATGGCTTTTGCACCTCCACTAGTGCTCCTTAGCCCCAAGAGCACCTTCCCATTTTACCAGCCCATCCTGCACTGACTCCAGTGGTGTCGACACCATCCCTATGATTTCCACCACTATTTACATTATGGTTGTTCAAGCTTTGTGTTGCTCATTAATCAACCTTGAGGTTTCCATTGGGGCTCTTTCTGTGTGCATTTGCTCTGGACAAGCAATTCCATTCCCACTCCCCATGGTGGGTGGTCCCAACCATCCCACACATCTGGCAGCCCTTCAAGCCCTGCTGATAGGAACATGCCAGGAGGGGTTGCATATGCCAGGCAAACTGGAGTGGCCTCGTGTTGCTTTGCTGGGCATGTTGGAGCCCATGGCAGTGTGCCAGCACCATGGGAGACACCCAGCAAGCCCTGGCACAGGTGGGAAGGGGACTCTGGGGATGCTGGCTGCCATGGAGAGCTGCTGAACCTGGCACTGCTGCCTTCAGACCATGGCTAGCATTGAGATGCCCCAGCCCCTTCCCCTTCCCCTTCCCCATGGCCTTGCTGTGCACAGCTGTTCTCTTAGAAATAGCTGTTGCCATGGTTTTCCCAAAGAAAACACATCTCTCCCCCCCTTCCCCACCACCACTCCCCACCGCCTTAACCTTGTGACAGCAGTGATGACGCGGCTCCCTAAGAAAGGCCACTTCACGTAACTATGGTAACAATTAGCTTTCTCTTGGTTTTACCTCGGGGGTGACGCTGGGGAGAGGGACCCAGAGCTGCTCTCCTGGAGCAGGTGCTTCCCTGGCCTTGCACCCAGAGCTAGGGCTGGCAAGTGCCCGCTCGCCACTGCAGCATCTCAGGCAGGTGCGTCACTCGGACACAGGGATGTCTGCAGTCTGCCTTCATCTCAGGTGCTGGGGACAATCCCCCCGTGTTCTGTGTAGCTGGATGCACCCTGGGACCCTACAGAAGCCCTACGAATGTCAGCAGGGCTCTGCTGGCCTCCAGCAGTGGCTGGTGCAGGAAGATGGTAGGGAGCATCTCCCAAGGCACGGGAATGGTGGGAGCATCTGCATCGCCTGGGCTCACTCTAAAAGCGTGGGGGAAAGAAGGGTGGGAAGCAGCTGGTTGTGCCAGAGAAGGATTGGGAGCCAGCTGGGATTTTGGGGCTGGGAGCATGGCAGGGGCATCCACAACCTGAATGAGAGGTGTGCAGTGGTGCCTCTGCTCCCGGCAGCGGGAGGGTAAACACGGTGCAAAGCCGCTCCTTAGGTACATACGAGTCACAGCTGTCGACTGCAGCAACTAAAATAAGCGTTTTCCTGCTTTTTATTCCTCTGAGCCCAGCAGATCCCACTCAGCACCAGGAGCAGAGCTGGAGTCTATTCTTAGCTCTGCAGGGAAGGGAGCAGGAGTCCCTGCGCTGCTGTCGTGCAGGGTTGGGGGCTGCCACGTCCCATCCCCCTCATGGTCCCCAGGAACCTGGCCTGACCCCAGCGTGGCATCCAGGCAGCAAGGGCTGCACCTCAACAGGGACAAAGTCCTACTTTTTAGCCAAAGAGGAGTAGGGGAGACAGTGGGAGGGAGGGAAGCCCCAGCACTTCCCTCAGCACCACTGCAGGATTTGGCATCCCTGAAGGAGAGGCTGCAATGCAGGTGGCTCTGGAAGGAGTCCCGGCTCTTGCAAAACTGCTTTTCTGCCTGAGCATGGGGAAAGTGGGGGACCTCATGTCACAGCTTCTGCTGCCTCCAGGGATGGGAGTTTTAAGGGGAGCTGAGGAGTCTGAGCTGAGAGTCACCCCTCAGCCTGTGCTGTACCAGGGTCAGACTTGCTTTGCCCAGCCCTAGCCATGAGATGCTGACATTGCCCACCCCAACACTTCCCATCCCAATATTTCCCACTGTTTTCTGGCTGCAGATCATGGTGGCCAGGGGGTCAGGGAGCCACTGGCCACCAGCACCACACCATCCCCACATTTCACTGGGGGTCCTGCTTCAAAATGTGGAGGGATTTGGGGGTGACCTCCAAACCAGTCTGCAGGAGCAGGAGGCACAGCGCAGGGAGAAAAGCACGCATACTGGTGACACTGTGGCCAGTCCAGTGCTCAGCTCTGCTCTCCATCCCAGCTCCATGAGGATCAGGGTAGGATGGAGGGTGGGCAGGGATGCAGCTGTGCACGGGGGGCCATGGGGAAGAAGCCCCAGCTCCATAGCAACAGGTACTCTCCACGTAATGGAGTCCTTTCCGCTCGGCCTCCGCAGCCGCCAGCCTTATTCACATGGCCATAAATAATTCAATTTTCTCATTCACACACATGAATGCTGCGGGCCGGGGCTCCGGGTGTGCTCAGCCTCCATCTGTCTAGGGGGGAAGGGGGAGGCAGGGCCTGATAATAGACTCCAGCATTTGTTTAACATGGATGAGTGTGGCCAGATGGCCTGGGGACAGGAGGAGGGGTTGGGGAGGTGGGAGGTGAGTGATGCTCCAGGGTGCTGCTGGCACCCTGAGCCTCCCCTGGATGAGAAGGGGAGAAGAGCAGGGGACTGTTGCGAAGATGAACTGTGGCACCACCAAATCAGCTCTGGGACCTCCAAACCAGTCTTGGAGTTGTGGACTTTAGGGCTGAGAGTGGGTTAGGCAAGCTCAGGCAGACCTTCCTCTCATTGTGCCTTTGTTGCATTTCCAACAGGGAAGAAGGAATGGGAAAAGAGCTGTGCTGTGCTGAGGATTGCCCTGATCCCTGGTGAGACTTGGGAGCAGGGGCATCAATCCATGACTGAGATAATTCAGCTGGTGATGGGGAAGGGGAAGGGACAAGGCATGCTGCCAGTCACCATCCTGTCCCATGCTGCCAGAAGTCCCCAAAATAACCCCAGAGAATAACAACCCCAGTGATGGAGACACGTGGCAGCTTGCTGGTGCGATTAGCAGGCTCTGGGCCATCCCCTGGCAGGGGGACAGCAGGCCTGGCAGGAGAACATGAGGAAATTAGCAGGGTCAAGAGGCTGTGCTGGAAAACCTTCGGTGCCAAGGAGCCAGTGCCTGCTGCTTGCTCAAGCTGAGCTAGGTTGGGAGGTGAGGGATGGTGGCTACTGCCTGGTGGCATCAGTTCCTCACCTTTCCTCCCTGTGGCTTGGGCACAGTTCAGCCTAAGGCATGCCAAGGGTTTGATCAAAGATGGCACCTTCACCCCCTCTCTGTGTTTGACCAGAGGGAGCTGTCGCTCTGGCACACAGCAACACCCTGAGCCTTGGGTGGGCTCAGACCCTGCCGGGAAAGCACAGACCAGCGAGAAGCCTTGGAGGTGGAATTGGTCACTTCATCCCAACTCTCCTTTCCATGCCCAAAGGCTTGGGCTCCTCATCACCAGAGCAAGGTCCCAACTTCATCCCCCACCCAGAAAAAATCCCTGTTGGAGATCACATCCTTGTTTGAGACCATGGCAAACAGACATTTAGCCTCGAGCTACTGCACCATCACAAACTGAATCTTACAAAGCTGGCAGAGGGAATTTGGATGATGCCAAAAGGAGGGTCAAGAAAGAAGCCCATGCTCCGGCAGCGTTATCCTTCAGCAGCAGCGTTGGAAGAGTTTTCCCTGAGGGAATGGGGGAGGTGGAAGCACTTGCCGGGGGGAGCTGGGAGCGTAACCAGCTCGTGTGCTGGCATTCCCCAGCTCCGCGACGTATTGGGGTAGGACACGTGTGTGTATGTGTATATTTGGGTGCCCTCACACACAGGCAAGAGTTCCCTCCTGGTTACATCCCTCTCTCGCAGGATTTTGACGCGGTAAAAGAACGTTGGCTGCATGGTACATCCCTGGACTATCGGGCACAGCCGGCAGCTACTCCACAACTCCTCCCGTGCCTCGTACAACCCCCGCCTGCTCCGTGTGTTCATCTGCACGAACCAGACCCCCCCACCCCGTGCCTGTTCAGCTCTGCTTGCACCTTTTAGAGACACTGGAAAAACAGGCAGCCCTCACCCGTGCCCATCTAATATTAAATCAGCTCCTGCTTTCTGTGGCTGCCGCTCCATCAGCCCCTTCCCCACACAGCCTGCAGGAAGGGGGTGATCCCCACTGCACACCTGGGAGCCAGTCCCCCAACAGCTCTCTGCTACAGACCCGGCCCCCTGCTCTATGCATCTTCCAGGGAGCTGCCCGTAGAGCAGCAGCCTCAGCTTCCCCAGAGCTCTCCACAGGCAGGTGAGTGCACCCAGGGCTGCCCTGTGCCACACTGGGGTGCTGGGCACAGCCAGAGCTCCACAGTTTACCGGTTGCACCCGTGGGGTGTGCCCGTGGCAGCAGGGGGGCCAAAGAGACAGAGCATCCCAGGGGGCTGTGGATGTTCCCTCCAAATCTCTCAGGCCATGTGCCAAGAGGTCCAGGCTGTGTCCCTGCACTTCCGCTGCTGCCAGGTGGGCAAATGCCAAGACCTCCCAGGCAGAAATTTCCACCGGTCAGACAATTCATATTTTGCTTCTTCCACCCAACAACCAGGCCCAGCCTGAGCCCTCTGCATATTTTGAGGGATGGATGGCAGAAACACGCCGCTGCTTATTCCTCCAGCTCCCAGCATCACAGGAGCAGGACGTGGACAGCCTGACTCCAACGGGATCCCAGGGGCAGCTGCATCCCTGGGTTTGCTCAGGTCCTCAGGGATGGACCACAGAGTCACTGGAGCATGGACCACTTCCCCACCAGCCCCATGTCCCCATGCCATCTGTCCCTGGGAAGGCTGCAGAGGCAGCTCAGGCTGCTTGCTGAGGGGTTTGTCCCGGTTGTTTTGCTCCCATGACAGCCACCCCTGTGGGACCAGTGGCTCTGTAGCTGCTGGGAGTCCATGCAGGCTCCAGTGGATCTGGATCTGCAGGCAGCTGTGGGCTCGGAAAGACCTTCCAGAACTGCTTGGGGCGAGCTACCGAGGAGTTTGGTGACTTGCACGGCCACCACTGGAGTGTGTCCGGTGAGAAGGGACACAGCCTTCCTCTCTCTGGGAATACACACACCAATCCCTGCATGCACCTCTCTTCATCTCCACCCTGCTCTTCTCCAAGCCTCTCACAGGTCCCAGACCCTTTTTCTACCTTGTTCACAGCCTGCACATCCAAGTGACACCGAGCAGAGGCACTTACCTGCTGCTTGCCCCATTGGAACTGAAAGGACAGTGGGACAAAGCCCTCGGGACAGGGCAGAGTTGGTCCTTCTTCCCCCGAAGGTGAGGAGGGCAGCTCCTCTCCTTCCCTTGCTTGCTTCTGCAGCCCTTGCCTGCCCCCTCAGCATGCACCGTGGCTCCTGGCATCACCCGGGGCCCCTCAGGGCTTGGCCATGGTGGGTTTTGGGTGCACGACGTGGCACCAGCTCCCAGGGTCCCCTTGATGAGGATCACAGCAGGGACAAGGTTTATTCCAGGGAGTTGGCATAGAAGGAAGGCAGATGCCCAGTGGTGGACATCTTCTGAGGTGGTCTGGGAATGCCGGCTGGCAAGAGATGAAGATGCTGTGGACCCCCACACCTCCCGGGCAGGAGCATCCCAGCCCCTTCACGTAGGGAGGGACCTGCCACCTCAGGGGGTTTGTTGTCCCAGGGGTCGTTCTGTTGTTCTGTCCAAGCTGGGGGCACCCATCCAGGCTCTGGATTCCCAGGGGTCCCTTCAGGCTGCAGCGCTGAATTCTGCCAGCGGCATTGGGGGCTGCAGCCCATCGGGGCCCCCGGTGGGACGGGGGGGGCACGGAGCGCAGCCTTACCTTGGAGGAGCCGCTACAGGGAAGGGATACGGGACCCGGCTTGGGACGCCCCGGTCCCGGGAGAGCTGCGGTGGTGGAGGCGGGGGATGCAGGGATGAGGTGAGACGGATGGGATGGGTGGATGGACGGACGGATGGATGGATGGTCTGGGGGCTGCAGGTTTCCCCGCTCTCAGGTGCGGAGACAATAGCCAGGGCTCCTGTTGCAGCTGCAGACTGTCTCTTTAAACCCCTCATCAGCCCACAGGTGGCCCTGTCACCACCGTGGTCATCCATGACGTCATCGGGAGGGAGGGAAGGGGAGGAGGAGGAGGAGGGGGGAGAAACGCGATCCCCCTCCACAGCAAAAGTCCCCGAGCGCCCATGGCAACAGATTGCAAATGTCACTGCGCATCAGCCGGGAGGAGGCTGCCGGGCTGCCCCCCCACGGGTGACACGGCGGGGGGACGCGGCTGTCACGCCATGGGTGGCACGGGGGACACAGGGCTGTCAGCCCCACGGATGGCACGGGGGACACAAGGCTGTCACCCTGTGAGGGTTGTATTGTAGGGGACAGGGCTGTCACCCCGCGGTGGCACGGCGGGGACAGAATGCTTCTCCCGTGGTTGGTGGATGGGAGGGGACAGGGCTGTCACCCACGCAGGGACCTGGCTGTGGGTTAAGCAGGTGGGCAGCTCCAGCTCTCACCACGGGATGTGGAGCACTTGGATGCCTCCCCAGCCCGGACACGCTGCAGGGGTAGGTGCTGCTGGCCTCCTGCCTGGGAGCTGCTGGTCACAGCTTGTCCCCTGTGATCCTGATCCGTGATCCGCAGCAGTGACATTCAACCCCAGCCATCCCGTGGGCACCCCGAGAGGACCAGGCACGCCAGGGAGCCCCCATCTCCTGCCCCTCTGCTCCTGCCTGTGCTCTGCCCCTGCCAAGGGGTGTTCTGCAAAAGCCAGGAAAATTTTGGAGGGTGTTTAAAGCAGATCTTGCCTTCAAGCAGAGAGAAGACAACTGGTGTTGTGGAGCAGGAAAAGGGGGCCCAGCCCTGAACCCACAAACCCCAGACTTGTGGACCACATCCCAGGGCTGGGGATTCCATTGACAACCTCTAAGATTTGTCCAGTTCCACTCCAAAACGAGCCTCTGACACCAGTTAAAACCAGAGCAAGGGACATTTTGGTGACAAAGAAAGATTTCCTTAGAGCTGTGAAGGTCCACCAGTGCTGCATCCTGCAAACTTTGCTTTGATGGAGCCCGATCCCAGTGAGACCTGCCCAGCGTGGGGAGAGGGGCTGCTGCTCCCATGGGCTGGAGAGCCCTGAGTTCCTGGCTATGCTGGATAGGACCCGTTCACTCCTTTATGAATGTGTGAATGTGTGCATGGATCCCTGTGCAATGGGAACCCCAACCTCTGCAAATGTGAATAAAGCCACTCCCCAGGCTTGGGGAAGAATCAAATATTTAATTACATCCTTTTTTTTTTTCTGGAAAGATGAGACACACCCAAGGACTCCCTCTGTTTCCTTTGGTCTTTTCTCACACCAACAAGGGTTTTCCCCCAGCTGATTTGTTGTAATGATCTTTAGGATGCTTCACCCCAAAAAGGACCCCATGGAGGCAGCCAGTTCCCACAGAACAGCCTCACTCATCCCTGCGTACCCCGGGTTTGGAGAGCACCTCAGGGCTGCAGCATTCCTTCCCCATGCCAGGATCCTGTGCAAACTTTACACTCTTATTTTACATATTAAGAAAAAGAAAAAGGTCATTTTATTTTCCCCTGCCCTCAGCTCGATGAAGAAGTTGACAGCCATGGAGCCCAGTGGCCATGAAGGGTTTGGCTCAGGACTTGGAGAGTTTTCTTCCTCCACACGCATCCCTGTGAGGAGATGATCCAGATTTTTCCCACAGGGATTTCATGCTGGGGGTTGTATCTGGGTGGGGGCAGCCAGGATGGGAGCAGCCCACCCCAGAGCTGTTCTCCTCACACACCCTCCCCAACCCTGGGAAAGCAGCCGCGGGATCCAGGGCTGGGAAGCTCTTGATAAACAGCCAAAGCAAGAACAGCAGAAGGGTCCTTGCTTCAGGAACAGGAAAAAAACATCCAAGGCAGCCCAAATGAGCTGCATTATATTTCTATTTTTTAACCCATCTGTTGGCTCTGGAGAAACCAGCTGGAGGTGGATGTGGCACTGGCAGGGTGCTGGTGGGGCTGGTGATGACACAAAGGCATGGAGCATCCCTTTCCTTGGGATGCTGAAGGGACTTCCACCAAAACCAGCCCAGTGACACCCAAAGCCATAGACCCACGGTGGCTCTGCAAGGCTGGAGGAGCTTAGCAGCCCCTGGGCCTGTCCCCAGTAACCCTCAATCCCCCAGCAACATCCATCCCAACCCCAGTGTCAGAGCTCTGGGCGTTAGACAGGGGCTTGCCCTGTTCCTCTGGCCTGGGACGTGCAGAGGGACACCCCAGCTGTGTCCCAGCACATGAGGATGGGCACAGCCACGTGTCCCCCACTGCTGGACCCCAAAGGGGTGGCACAAAATGCTGTGGGAGGTGGGAAATGCCCCAGGAGTCCTGACCCCTCAGCAACCACCTGGGTGGGGATCTGGCACTATGACCCCACATCTCCTGCCTACCCCCAGGCCAAGATAAGCCAGGACTAACTTCATCCCCAGCCTTGTGCCTGCGCTGAGATTTATTGCACATGATTCAAATCCCTGCTGCTGGCTGAAACTGCCCCAGCGAGGGTCTTCTGACCCTTCCCCAGTAGCAGGGAGGGGGCTGCAGCTGTGAGCAGGTAGCTGGGATGAAGTTCTTACTCTGGGAGCACCAATTGCTGTTTTGTGAGTGGCTCTTTTGCCCAGTGAGCTGCCTTTTGGTGGTGGGGCCGGTTGTTTTCGTGCCAGCTGCAGAGTGGTTGGATGTTCTTTGGTATTTAGCTTGATCCTATTAAGGTGGATCTCAATTAATTAGGCAGGAGGCAGAGAGACAAAGAGGGACGCCAGGGCCATTAATTTTAGTCTTGTCATCGCCTTCTGCACCCAGCAGAGCTCCAGAGGGAGAGTGGGAAGGGACGGGACACGGCTGCTGGGCACAATACCACGGGGAGATGGGGATGGGGCAGGCAGTGGGGTGGCAGTGAGGTCACCCAGAGGGTCCCCCAGCATCCCTTACCTGCTGCTCAGGGGTGCCAGGCAGGCTGGCATTCCCCCATCCCCACTGGAAGGCAGCTGGAGCCACACAGGTCTTACCCCTTGGGGCAGTGGGGTCCAACTCTGCCCCACTGCTGGTGAGACCCTCAAGCATCCCATAAAACACACCAAGGATCCCTGGGGACCCAGCGGGGAGACCTTTGCTGCAGCAAGAGCATCCCCCTTCCTCCCATCCAGGTGACACTGGCTGGGTGCCGCTGTGGCACAGGCAGAGGGAACACCCGGCTGGGCTCTCCAGCACCCCGCTCTGAGCACCCAGCCCCTCGGCCCCGCTCCCAGCTCCCACGCCTGCCCGTGGAGTGGCTCCAAGAGCCGGTGCGCCGGCTCAGCCTCGGCAAGAGGCCGGCAAATGGATCTCAAGGGCCCCCTGACGTTCCTCCTCCCTTCCCTTTGAAGGAGAAGTGCCCCTCAGAGCTGCCCTCGACGCTAATGCACGGGGCGGGAGGGGGTGCTGCTAAAAGCCGAGGCGAGCAGGAGCCTTTCAAGCCCCTCGGAAAGGCCGGAGAGGTGCCCGGGGCTGACCCCAATCTCCGCTGTCGCTGTCGGGCTGAGGTGTTGGGGTGCACCCCGGTGTGCTGGAGGGAGGTGTGATGTCCCCTGCAGTGTCCTCATGCTGGGACTCGGGGTGCACGGGGTGATGGGGCCATGCCCGACCCTTCCTGGGGAAGAGGGTGTCAGGGGGAGCTCAGGTGCAGGGAGAGGGGGAAGGTTAATGTGGGGGGCGTGGGGATGGCTGGATGGGGGCTGCGGAGCGTGCTGGGAGGAGGCAGCCTGGGTGCAGG